>JAHXHD010001262.1:0-55169 GCA_019857685.1 Papiliotrema terrestris | reverse complement strand
GGAAGATGGGTGGGTGGTATTGTCCTGTCTGTCGAGAGGATCCGGATTGCTTATGTACAGCGCCATCGCGCCTTCTCGTACTATGCTCCACTCGCCGTGGAGCTCTTCAAATGACAAGAAGTCTGCTGGAGCATGCCTTCAGGTGTAAATGTGTGCTTCGACTCCACCGCGGAAGGAAGGCCCAAATGATTGATGGGCTCGTTTGACGAGACATCCTTTCACAAGCAGCACCGCAGGCTCGACACCCCACCTCGACGCCACCAGGTCACACAGCTCCACTGACTGTCTTCGCCTTTGAGAACTGCGAACCTCCAGGCCGGGCGATAGCGTAAAGTACGTGGAGTGGGGAGACAGAGTGAAGAAGGCCCGAGCGACGTCATAGCGGCGTGATGCGCTGGTCTCCGTGTCTCCAAGACACTTCCCAGACAGCCAGACGTGCCCTTTATCGTCTCGCAACACAGGGCCTTAGTGAGACATCCACAGCGCCGCGATATGGCCCTCAGGCGAATCTTACGCGATCACCCAGCTGTCGTGAGCGGCTTGTGAAGCTGAAATGATTGGCCTCGAAACCCTTCCGCGGTATTTCGATGAAAGTCTGGACATGCCGACGGGGTGGCTGAGCGACGTGAACCTTTCGTGCCCGCCCGGATATTCCTTTCGATGATTGCAGCGTCGCAGACCAGTACTGCTGTTGGGCGTTGCATGCGCTTATGTCCATCCTGAAACCTGCTCGACCGTTCTAGATGCCGGTCCACTCCAAATCCTCGTCGATCGTGAACTTGGCCTCTCCTTCCATCGTGCTCGCATCTCTTCCGATCCTGACTGTCCACTCGCCCAGCTCGGCCCTCCACGTCTTCCATGGCTCGTCCCAATGTGACACAGCGTCTGCCGTCAGTTCTGTCCAAGACGGTCCCCGCTTACGACTCACACTTGTCCAGCGTGACCTTGACCGTCTCCTCCGCGCCAGGCGCAAGGTCATACACCTTCTCGAAGCCCTGCAGCGTCCATTGAGGGTGTCGCAGGCTAGTGGCCGTCTCGTCCGGCGGCGAGAGATAGAAGTGGACCGAATGCGAGCCCGCGATCTTGCCCGTGTTCTTGACCGTCACGCTCGCCTCGATGCTCCACTCGTCCGCGCTGGCGCCGGCCTTCGGGGCCGACACTCTGAGGTCCGAGTAAGCAAAGGTGGTGTACGACAGACCGTGTCCGAACGGGAAGAGCGGGGCGATCTTGCGTTCGTTGTGGTGCTTGTATCCCACCCAGATACCCTCCTCGTAGTGGATCTTCGTCCTCGCCGACTTGTAGTTCAACGCAGCCGCAATGTCCTCCTCCCGCACTGGCAAGGAGATGGGTAGTCGCCCAGACGGATTGATCTTGCCGTAGACAACATCGGCGATCGAGTTGCCGCATTCGTTTCCGCCGTACCACGCATACACGACACCCGCGACCTCGTTGATCCACGGCATGGACACGGCGCTTCCGGCCTGCAGGACCACGACGGTCTTGGGGTTTGCAGCTGCCACCGCGGCGATGAGGTCGTTGGTCCGCAGGGGGAGGGACAGGTCAGGTCGATCGTACCCCTCCGACTCCCAGTCGGCATTGAGACCGGCAACAATCACGGCCGTGTCCGACTTCTTGGCAAGCTCGACAGCCTCCGCAATAGCCTCGTCGTCATCGATCACTTGAGCGGCACCAACGCGTACGGCGTTGACAATCAGGGGAGTGTTGACCGGGATGTCCCGAGGTGGCTGTCGGCCGTCGTGCAGCGCGCGGACTCTGTATTGCTGCTGGTCAGTCCCGGCCGGCAATCCGTTCGCGATGGGCCCACCTTGCCCTTCTCAACCTTGACGCGCCCCTTGATCTCAAGCGACCCGCAGCCAAAGAACGCGTCTCCCTTCTCAATCTCGTTCGACGCGTCGACGACGAGCTGGTCGTTCACCCACAGCCTGCCCATACCGGTCACGCACATGCTGAACTCGTACTCGCCCGAGATCGGGGATGTGAACAGCGCCTGGACCTCGGTGATCCAGTATGGACGGAGTTCAGGGACGAGGAAATCGGCCATGAACAAGCTCGAGTCGGTGCGCTTGTCGGTGACGACCGGCTTGTCGCCCTGCTTGCCGTCGACAATGGCGTAATGGGCAACATCGAACCCGGACGATCCATCCAGGCATGTAAAGTTCTCGTCAAGCGCAGGCAAGAACTTGGAGGTGACCGCTCCGGTGGCGTAGGACAGCTCGACACCGTCCGGCGCATTGTCGACGAGACCTTCCCACGGCGAGACGGACCATGACGATTTGAGCATCGCGGACCCGCCGCCGGTGAGCACTCGGGCCTTGACATTCGGCCCAATGACCGCGACTTTCTTGCTTTGGCCCGTGACGGGCAACACACCGTTCTCGTTCTTGAGCACGACAAGACTCTCTCCGCCCAGCTGTCGAAGCAGCTTTGCATCCTCCTCCTTGTCCTCCGTCCTCGTCCTCTCGGGACTGGGCTTGGCGTACACCAGCTCCGGATTCAGCCTGGCGAGCTTTTGCACCCAAGCCAACATCTCGCCAGCGACCTTGTCGATCGTGCGGAGGTCGATTTTGTACGCCCTGATCAAGTGCAGCACCTGCTTCGAGGTCCGCCAGATCGTCTCTCCCGGCATCTCCAGGTTGAGTCCCGCGTTGATCGACTCGCTGACCGAGTAAGTGCCGTACCAATCGCTCATGATCAACCCGTCGTGCTTCCACTCCTTGCGCAGGACGTCCTGCAGGAGCCACTTGTTCTCCGAACAATGTGTTCCGTTGAGCTTGTTGTAGCTCGTCATGTACGCCCAGGGCGTGCTCCGCTTCTGAGCAATCTGGAACGCGCGGAGGTACACCTCGCGCAGCGCCCGCTCCTCGACGATCGAGTCCTCGCCCATCCGCTCGTGCTCCTGGTCGTTGGCGACAAAGTGCTTGATCGTAGCGCTGACGCCATCGGACTGTAAGCCATTCACGTAAGCGCCTGCGATTTCGCCTGACAGAGTCGGGTCTTCTGAAAACGACTCGAACGCCCGTCCGCCGAGAGGAGACCGCTGGATATTGATTGTGGGCGCGAGAAGACAGACGGCATTGCGGGCTTTGGTCTCCTTGGCGAGGAGCTTCCCTGCCGAGTGGACGAGCGGGCGCGAGAACGTCGCGCCGATGGCGGTCGCGTTGGGCAGGGCAGATGCTGGGGCTGGGCGTGAGCGCATGCCAGCATGAATGGGTCATACCGGACGGCCCGGACGACGTACTCATGTTGAAGAAGCTATCGCCTCGAGCGCCATTCGGTCCATCTGTGACCTTGACGCTCGGGATGTTCAGCCTCGGGATCGGCACAGTGTTCCACCAGTCACGTCCCGCCAAGAGCGACACCTTCTCATCGATGCTCAGCTCCTTCACCAGCTTCGGGATCGACGCATCGAGGAAAGACCGATCAAACTGGTCGTTCGTCATCGTAATACCGGCCATGATGAGTGTAGGGTCAACGTTGCGTCGTGGGGAGGCATTGTGGGCGTCGTGGACAGCTTATGTATATAGCCCAGAACACTCAGGCAGGTCCGGAGGGCGAACGTCGGCTGGTCGGCAAATAGGCCGTGATGGCCGGTTGAGCCGGGGTTTTTCCGCTTACGTTCGGGTGAGGTTTCTCCGTAGCGCGATTGTCTCGGTTAGTCCCCCGCCCTGTGCCTCCGCGAGGTGTGGTGTTGCTTTTCGGTGTGCGAAGGTGGCTGGCCTGTGAGCACAATGCGCAGCTCTCGGATATATTATGGTCAATAGTCAGCCCGCCGTCAGTACCCAGCAACTTGTGCCAAGGCGCGACTGGCACGCCATACTCGGCCGCCGTGAATAACTCAGCTCCGCTTTTCCGCAAGTTGCAGTCCGCTTCGGCAATCGATTCTTCATCTCCGCAGGATTCGGATGATCTTCGATGGCTCTCGGAGAGTGGCCGGAATCAGTGTGTAGGCTCCTGGTCGCCACGTGCCTGCCGCGGTTGGGACGACGTCGACTTGTGCCGCTGATTTGGAAAGCCTCACAACACGCGGTCGTTGACATGAGCGAACGTTGATGGTGGCCCCCGTCCTCGGACTTGTATCACGAGATGGGCAGTAGCGGATCGGGTGACGACGAAGAGCAGTCATGAGATCACAGTGGCGTACAGACGGATGTGGTTCCTGACGTCCTTGCGAAAGAACAAGCAGACGCATCGCCTTTGCTAAGGCAATGGCTTGTGTCATTGCATCGTAGAGGGCGGATTACCCCTGACAGTGCTCAACGCGGGGTGGTATGGAAGATGTTCGGGAATGCCTACACAGGCAGACGGCCGCTACGTCCGGATGTCTGGACCACCCTGTACGCTTTGACCACTCTGGTCGATCACACGTCACCCGCCCAGACGCAGGTATGGTGCTCACCTCCTTTGGGCGGTCGTTCCACTCACTTTACTCTCGCCCGTACTTCCCCTGACATTAGATCAACAAATTCGACCACCTCTCGGTTAACGCACATCAGCCATGTCCAGGAAAGGTGTGTCAGCCGGCGAGAAGAAGACAAGGAGTGAGTCCGGCCCGGCGGTTTGATGTTCCCATTCGCCAGTGATTCCTTCGGCTACCTGGCGGTGCAACGTCACCTTGAAGCTAACACCAGTGCTGGAAATGTTCCATGAACAGGTACGAGACCCTTCGTGCCTTTAGACTGACAGGCAGAGCGAGATCTACACTTTCAAAGAGCTCGAGAAGCTCGCACCGAGTGAGTTCCAGGATTGTTGTCATCACCTGCTGCTCTTCTGAAGCGTAGAACTCAAGGGCATTGTGTCGCAATCGGTCAAGGAGGTGCTGGACGAGCTGGTGAGCGACAACCTAGTCACCTGCGAGAAAATGTGCGTATCCTTGGATGGTCTAGCTTGCGACCTCAGCTGACTAGCTGTGGTACTGGTAACTGTAGGCCAGCCTTTCTCGTCCCCGTATACCTCTGACATACCTGCAGACTACTGGTCGTTCCCGTCCGCAGCCGGCGCCATGGTACAGCTCCTCCGTTGGGTCCTTGTAGAGCTCACGGCAGAAAATGGCTGCCGTTGAGAAGGCGAAGAAAGACCTCGAGAACGCGCAAGCAAAACTCAAGGAAGCCCGGACCGAGTCCAAGGATACCGACAAGGGCCGAGAAGACACAGTCAGTCTCACCCATGTTGTCGAGCGGACCAGCTGACTCCCAGCCCGAACGACAGCAGCTCCTCGCCGAATTGCAAGAGCAAGAGAAACAAAGGCGTGGCCTTCAGGCTGAACTCGCTGCTTTCGGTGCGGCCGACCCCATCAAGTACGAGCGCAAGAAGAGGGCTACGGAGGTGTGCAAGGAGGCAGCGCAGAGGTGGACTGGTGGGCTCATTTTATGGGCGTCCACGTAAGCTGACGATAGACAATACGCTGGTATTATTCCAGCATACGAGGAGTCTGGGAATGGAGGATGCGGACATTCGGTTGCAGCTTGGTATCGGTGAGCTCCCTAGGCTCTTCCAGCTCTGTTATGGAGGCGGAGCTGACGAACACAGACGAAGGCTGGGATGACCTGCCGCTGTGATCTCGGCGGGTGGCCGCGAGGGCAAGAGTCTCGCTTATCTCCTTCCACATCGAGCTCCCTTTCGTCCGTCAACGATCAACAGAGACCGATCAGCAGTCACCTCAAGTTCCCCTCAAGCCGAGCCCCAAGCATTGCTCCTCGAACACGCTCACATCGCATTCTCACAATAATTTTCCGGTAGCTATAGGGCACAAAGCCCCGCCGCACCGCGTCATATGCACCTCATGATCATGTCTCTTCAGGCACTCTCACTGCCGAGCAGCCAGCTCAGAAATCAAGTCGTGACATGTCATGGACACGTAGTCTAGGATGATGTACAAAAATGGCGGCAATTCTCCCTCATGTTAAAACCGGTCTCACAGGCCGGCCTTGTTTGCGGTTGGCCCTTCGACCTCCCCTCTCGCCCAATGGCCCAGTCAACCTGGACCTTTTTTATTCTTTTGCTCTCCTCGTTTAGATGTACGCCTGTCTGAACAAAGCCGAGATCGATTCACTGCGCGTCAGTTTGAGAACGATTGATACGCTGAGCAGCTTACCCGTTGTGCGTTCGTCGGATAGACTCGGCAAGGACCGGGGCAATGTCGATGTATTCGATCTTGCCCTTTGACGCCTCTATCCTCTCGGTCTGGTCGATCGAGTTGGTGACGATGAGCTTCTCGACTGGCAGATCCCGAAGGTTCTCCATAGTCGCTTCGGACAGTAGACCTGGTGTGAGCTCAAACTGGGGTCACAGAGTCTTAACTTACCGTGAGAGATCAAGGCGTAGACCTCCTTCGCGCCGGCGTCCTTCAGGACACCAGCGGCAAGTCGGACGGTGTGACCCGTGTCGATCATGTCGTCGATTAGGATGGCAATCTTTCCCTTGACATCGCCAACCAGCAACTCCATCTTCTCCACGGCCCGTTCGTCCTCGTCGCCGTTTTGCGAGCCCGAGTCCGAGCCGGCCGGCGTGGGCGGTACAGTTGGGATAGCCGCCGAGACAGGCAGATCCCGTCTTCGTTTCCGGTTGATCAGCGCGAAGTCGAGGTTGAGCTGGTCGGCCAGCGTCGTCGCTCTGTCTGTTAGCTCATCAGGTCCCGGTTACTGCAAGGCTCAGCTTACCGCTTGGCACCTCCCGCATCAGGAGAGACGATGATGGCGTTCTTCCAGCCCGGAATCTCCTGCTTGATGAACGTCAACATGCTCGGCTCGGAGAAGAGGTTGTCGACGGGGATGTCGAAGAAGCCCTGGATCTGCGAGGCGTGCAGGTCCATCGTGATGACGTGGTCAGCGCCTGCGACGGCAAGCAAGTTTGCGACGAGTCTGCAGTGAGCTGAGGCGGTCGCACGGGAGTGGGCAACGTACTTGGCGGTGATGGGCGCTCGAGACTTGTCCTTCTTGTCCTGCCGGGCGTACGGGTAGCAGGGGATGACGGCGGTGATTCGCTTCGCGGAAGCGGTCTTGCAAGCTGCCATGAGAGGTCGGTCTTTCACATCGGCGTCTATGCGGCCGTCGGTGTACATACCAGAAATCATGATGAGCAGCTCCATGAGGTGGTCGTTGATAAAGGGCGGGCTGGGCGACTGCAGGATGAATACGTCCTCATCTCGAACCGACGAGTGGATCTGCACGCTCGTCTCGAGCGACAGAAACTTGGACACATGGCAGGGGGTGAGAGCAATTCCGAGTCTGTCGGGGGTGGTCGTGTGCGATGCGAGCGGGACGTGACGGAAGGCGCAAGAGTCCGAATTCGGGGTAGCGTGTAAGGATCAGGGTTGAGGGTGTTAGATGCGATCAGCGATACGTCCACGCAACGCTGCAACAGGATCAAGAACGTGTGTGACGACAGCGATGAGCCAAAGGAAGGTCGAAAGTTCGAGAGAGAAGACCGGGGTCTTGGACTGAGACTGAAGAGGGAAAAAAACGCAACACACCTCGCAGCAACGGCTTCAGCGAGCTTGGGATGGCTGTTGCCTGCGAGATGAGCGGTCGACTCATGGACAGTAATGCATGGAGCATACCAGTGAGGAGACGAATCGAGTTTCCAGTCTGGTGCATTTTGAAAGACAAGGGTCCAGGGCGTTTTCCGTGATGTCACGCTTTTGTGGAGATTAGGGGTGATGAATGCAAAGGTTTGGTTATGGTGTTGGTACAATATGTGGTGTGCTGTTGAGCGATGCGTAGAGAGGACGAGTGGTGGCTAGTACATGAGACGAGATGAGGGAGTGGGTCTGGTGTGTGTCGAATGCGAAAGCCTGACAGCAGGGGTAATTGAACAGAGATGGAGGAGAGGAGATGAACCGTCGGATAAGTGCAAGGAAAGGGCTTTGCTTTGCTTTGCCCGCTCATAGAGATTTTGTATACCAGAGCCTGCCTTTGATTTGCAGTTGGCCCGCTCAACTCCGACCAGGCGCGGGGGGGAGGGGAGAAACCAAAGCGGGGAAAAGGGCTCGCGTATCAATTCATCTACAGTGGCATGACGTGGCATCGTCCGCAGTGTGCTCACGGCAGCTGGCCTTTTTATGGCAGACCGCTCTCTCCGTGTCCCCTACATCTTTCTGATAGCTAGCAGACCTGAAGCACTTCGGAGCACCTCCAGCCCCGGTGACAGTCTTCCATAGAGGCCTCAAGAGACATAGACTTTGACGCCAAGAGAGCGTGTCCCCGCCATGTCTGCATCTCAATACGCCTGTGAGCCGCCCGCGAACAGCCCAAAGAGCTCCCTTTGCTGACCTTTCCCAGTCCGAGCTCAAAAGACGACCGGCATCGCCCAGGGCCCCTCGTGGGAGCTGACCGATCAAATACCTTTGTCAGTATTCGATCTGATCTGACTGACGTGTGCATCACGCTGACTGGCAGGGACACGGCAGCTGCCAAGTCTTTCGCCTACTCGCCAGATGGTGAATGGGTAGCGTACGCGACGGCGTCCGGGTAAGCTCAGCAACCTCCGATGGTGATCATTCGTTGATGTGCAGCGTTCATCTCCTGTCTACTTCGTCCAGCTCAGCCACACCGGCCAAGGCGCTCGCTCACAGCAACGTCATCTCACTGACGTTCTCGCCCCTGTCCACCACACTGTTCACGTTCGAGAGACCTGTCAAGTCGGAGACGGACGTGTACAAGAACGTCAAGGCATGGAATGTGCAAACAGGAGAGGAAGTGGGAGGATGGTACCAAAAGTCGCAGGAAGGCTGGTGAGTGGCCGGATTGAGCATCTGTAACCCCGCTGATGGCAGGGAACCCGTCATCACCCCTGACGAGTCGCACCTCCTGCGGCCGACGCCCTCCGACCTGCTCATCTACACTCCACCTCTGGCTCCTCGACCCGCTACTCGGCTGAAGGTCGACGGACAGATCCGAGGTCTCTTCGTGTCCAATCCCTCGGCCTTGCCAGCTGGCACGACGTCGGCCAAGCCAGTCAAGCCTGCGTCAGAACCCGCTGTGGCCGTCTGGGTGGGCGAGCGAAAAGGAGCGCCGGCCAGTTTGGCACTGTACACGCTGTCTAGTCTGGTCGGCATGTCGCCGAAGGGAGGCGACGATGTGCAGACGGAGACGCGGGATCTACCATCAACGACAGCGAGGAAGGCATTCTACAAGGCCGACAAGCTGTCGGTCAAGTGGAACGCGGCTGGCACGACGGTTAGTCGAGATGGTGTTGTCTGTCTGGTTGGATTGTGAGCTGAGGACCAGGCACTGTTTCTGACGCACTCCGACGTCGACGTCACCGGCAAGTCATACTACGGAGAAACCAACTTGTATCTTGTGGCATTGGACGGATCATTTGACGGTCTGGTCGATCTGGGTGAGTTTTGTAGACGGCCGGGCAAGAGATCATGCTCACGAGCAGACAAAGAGGGACCGATCTATGACTTTGGCTGGAACCCGAACTCGCGCGAGTTCTCGGTCTGTTACGGATGTATGTGCCTATAACTCATAAGTCAACCGACGCTGATCGCCAGACATGCCTGCTCGGGTACAGATGTTCGACACCAAGACGAAGCCCATCTTCTCCTTCGGCGCGCAACCGCGGAATTTCCTCGCCTATCAGCCCCAAGGCCGGCTGCTCCTCACTGCTGGCTTCGGAAACTTGGCTGGCGGCGTGGACATCTGGGACATCAGCACGCGGAACAAGGTTGCCGAATTCAAGTGAGCCGTGCACAAGATCAGCTGCGAGACAAGCTGACACACCAGAGCTTCCAACTCGTCGCATTGCGAGTGGTCACCTTGTGGACGGTACATCCTCACCGCTACCCTGTCACCGAGGCTGCGAGTCGACAACGGCGTAAAGATATGGTGGTGCGGCGGTCAACTCCTGCACATCCACCCGCAGGACGACCTGTATCAAGCATCCTTCCGGCCGGTCAAGCAGTCCGAGCTCCAGCCATTCCCTCCCGTCGTCCCGACGGCACCGGCCCCGAATCCCAGCGTCGCGTTGTACAGGCCCAAGGGGGAGACCGACAACGGAGGTGAGCATAGGCTTACACATGCAGAGTCACGCTGACTTGCAGCCGAGGCGAAGCCAGCTGGTGCGTATCGACCACCGGGCGCGCGAGGCGCGGCTGCCAGCGATGCGTACCGTCGAGACGTTGATAGCGGCCCTTCGTCCGGCGCATCCACGCCAACGCCCATGTTCCGCGGAGGCAAACCTGGCGAGAGATACATCCCTGGCAAAGCCATACCTGGAGCATCGCTCAAGCCCGGACAGGCGGAGAAGGAGGACAAGAAGAAGCGAGTCAGGACTAAGCGGGCGGGCAAGGAGTCGGGCGAGGCGAACGGCACGGCGGCGACGCCCGAGCCGCCCGTAGAGGAGATGAAGGCCGTGGAGATTGCGCCAGAGGAGGACGCCAGCGCCAAGAAGATCCGCAATTTGACTAAGAAGGTGCGTCGACGTCACAGCGGTCCCGGGGACGTGCCTAACTTGCAGCTGAAAGCGATCGAAGACCTCAAGGAGAGGGTGGCCAAGGGCGAGACGCTGGAGAAGACACAGTTGAAGAAGATTGAGACGGAGGCGCAGGTCAAGGCGGACATCGCTGCTCTCGGTGGCAGCGCATAGGGATAGTCAGGGGCTGGGTTTGACAGGTCGAGAGGGGATAGGCGGAAATGCGGGAAAGCATGGACAACCATGGTGGTTCAGGTGTGGGCAAGGGAGGTAGCCTGCGGAGGAGATCAGGCACGCTCATTTGGTTCGTCCAGTCACTCCCGCATTTGCACTCAGCATGGCATCGTGGATTCGGTCATCGGTCACGCGACCTCTCATACAGCGTCAGCTCCTCCCATATGCATAGTCAGGTGAGGGTGACGGTGTAACCGGAAAGGGCAGGCTGAAAGCCCCTGCATGCGAAAAATAGGCGGCTGGATTTCTTGATCGTGGCCGTACATCCCCTCCCCAGCATTACAACAGTCCCCTGCAACCTCTTCCACACATGCCTCGTCCGGTATACTTCGTCCTCTCTCCTCATACCGCTCCGCTGCTCTGCGCGCCTCTTGTCGTTTCGCGGTTCATCCATCGACTCGTGACGTAGCTCGTTGACCTGGCGAGCTGGCACTGATCTCATTTCGCCTACTTCTTGGTGCCAGGTTTGCCGCCGGAGCCTTTCACTTTTGGTATCGGCGTTCCGTTGGCTTCCGCCTCTTTGGCAGCCGCTTTGGCCTGGGATGAGCTCGGCTCGGGATGCCGGTGGCAGACGGCGGGGGAGGAGCTTTATCGACGGTAGCGGTGGGCAAAACAGGTGGGCACGGCTAAGAGATGACGTGAAGAAGGGAGGGAGCTCTCCGTGAGCGGAGCACAACTCACTGCTATCCTAGTCTTGTCAGCAATGGACGACGGACAGCCAACGATTGCGGTCGCACTCACTTTGCCTGGAGAGCCGCAGCATCTCTGCACAGCGGTCAGCACCATGAAACGGCCAAGGCTATGATGATCGATCCGGGCAGACACGCACGATTCGTTCCTCTGCTGCACGTTACCCGACTTCTTGGTCGCGCCCTGTTGCCTGAGAAGTCAGTCAAGGGTCTGCCCGCTGGGAGCACATCGTTGCTGCAACGCGCGGGAGGAGACAGCAGATGGGCTGAAGGGAGCCAAGACTCACTGCTTCTTCAAGTTCTTCTCTCGCGCTGCTTCCCGTTGATTTCCGCCTGTCGTGAGTCAAGTCAGTCGTTCAAGTTATAAGTTGACGGCGTACGCGTCATCGCTGCTGCCTGTAGCTGAGTAGATCAGTTCGGCAAGTCGTCGAAGAGGCTCAATCTGTCAACAGCGATCTTTCTGGAGCGGGATCAAATTTGACGCCAATCTTGTCGAGGCGGCGGCGGCTTCTCAGCGCGAGTGGCGTTGCTGTTGCAGGGATGATGAGACAGCTACGCTGTGCGATGAGCAGGATACGGGGGTTGTAAGCGCAATGGGGATCATTTGCTCAGGTAGGTTCATGATGGATGTATGGTGAGATTACGACAGTATATGATGGTCATAGTCCGGTACTCGATGATACCAATATCCTGAAATTATCTACGCCTGCATAATCCGTCCGAGCGATTGCACTACACTGGGAAGAGGCTTGCGTTCTTGCTCTCACTCAGTGGATATCCGCGTTCTTCTACACAATCTGACGTCAGCCACGAAAGCCATTTCGTGATATGCGACCATACAAAAGACGGAAGAAATGGCCCTCCTCGTTTACCACCTGCATTGTTCATATCCGAACTCCGGAACAAAGGATTGCGCAGCGGGGTCCAGGCCATATGTACGCTGACCACATGGCTGTCGAGACAGCGCCACCAGAAGTGCTTTCACTCTTTCACGACCCAGTCCTATCAACAGTCCCAGAGAACACCTCGACATGCTTCCCTTCAGCGAGACCGAATCCGAGACGAGCTCCACGTTCCAAAAAACCCGCTACCTGCAGGTGGCACAGCCAGGAGGGCACAACCGATACATCAACATGGATCACGAGCTTTTCGCAGCTGCGCTTGCCGGGGATCTCAGGCTGGAATGTGTCACGGTCGATGAGTTCAAGGCAGTGAGCGATATCTTGTCTGCTGGTGCTGACAACTCAGTCGTTGAGAGGGCTTTTGATGGTACTGATATGAGCGAACGCTACAACACGTTCGAGCTCCTCATTAATCATATCAAGGCGAAGGAGCCGGAACTGGTGAGAAGGATCAGGGACAGTGGTATCGACGAGTACGAGACCAGTGAGACAGGTGCGCGAGACTCTAAGACATATGAAGTGGAGATGACTCGCGTCCGATTCGAAATTCTCAAGACATTGCGCGAAGAATTGACGGGGCCGGCCTCGAAGACCATTTCGAGTGATGACTGGCAAAACTCGCGGGCATTCCAGGCCGGTGTCGAATGGGATGAAGACGTTGGAGATGCGAAGGGTGTCTCAATCACCCAACGCCGGTCTTCTAAAGCTCAAGAGCGCATCGACTCTCTCGTTCAGGGCTATAAGACTCAAGGGCGAGGCAACATGACCAGGCCCGACGACAAGGATTCCAAGATCTTCACGGAACAAGATGTGCACGCCTGGAATGAGGGATGGGTGAAGCGGATTCCGGAGACCGCTGGGGACTCTGTGTCTACTGGGCAGAGGCCGTACTTGGTCGACGAGGGGAGCTCAATTTTTACCCGAATCTCGTCAAGGGCTCTACACGCCCTCCAGTGGAAGGGACTTTGGTAGATTGCCTGGTGACGCGTGTAGAAGCTACCTCTCTATGGCACATCAGAAAATATCACGTTCGACGGATTCTTTGCAAGACGTTCTACAGTTGAGAACGCATACTGGAGATTCACGATTGAATGCTAAGTGTGGCTTACCACTTTGATTTTGTCCGAACATGGACACGAAAGAGGTGTACTCCGAAGTACTGAAAGAGCTGATACCCCCGGACTGACTGAGATCACCCTTTGCGCCCCTTACTGGTCGATCTAGACCGAAACAGTCGTGGGGGGCAAGGGACTGCAGCCGGGTGTTTGTTTGGCATGCATTCGAGCTGAGTCGAGAAACTGACTCGGTGACGCATATGGCAGTGCACACTGTGGAGACTCCTCAGTCCTTCTCCCCTCGAGCTCGCTGGCTATTCAGTCTCTACACACTCCGGCCGGCGGTGCGGTCGGTTCTGCAACTGCATGGTCGAAGTAGACCCTTGTGAATGTATGTAGTGGGTGCTCACCCTGTGGCAAAGTGCCACATAAATGTCCCTCGCCACCCTCTTACCCAAGCGTTGCAATGTGTACATGTCCAGTGAATCCAGCCATATCGTCGTGCATTCTCCACAGTCACTCGCATCCACATCATGCCTCCTCGAAAGACACGCGCGGCGAAGTCGTCCGCCCCATCACCCTCGACAACGGCCAACTCACGCGCATCGTCCAAAGCGCGTTCGAAGAAGCTGTCCGAGGAGCCTGTACCGGAAGTGGAGGAGCAAGCTGAGGTCATTGAGGAGGACGAGGCAGAGGACGATGCGGATGCCGCGATAGCATTAGTGGACAAGACACAAGGCGAAGATGAAGCCGAGGAGTCGGCTGTCGAGGATGAAGCACCAGTGGAGGATCTCAAGGGCAAAGGCAAGGCGTCGATGTCGGACCGGTTGGCGAAGTTCAAGGATCTGCGCGCGAGGATGGTGAGTGGTACTTTCGCCTTCAGATCGTCTACGCCGGCGCATGGGCTGTGACGAGAGGCTTTATGGTTACTGGGAGACTGGGCTGAAGTCAGAACCAATCAGCGACGGATAATCGACGAGACCTCATCGCGGATCACCAAAAGTCCAAGGTGACGGCGAAAGAGCTCCAACGGCTGGAGAAGCAACGTAAACTCGCTCAAACATTACGGCTCAAAGCCGAGGCGGAGGAGCTGGGCGAGGACATGGAGCGGAGAAAGGCATGGGAGTGGAGTATCGAGCAGAACGAGCGGTGGGAGGCGAAGAAGGAGCAATCTGCGATCAGGGGAGACACGCATTTCCATGGTGCGTGCCGTCTGCCCATACTTTGGCCTCTACCGCATCATCCCACCCGCCGGAATGGGAGCTATGCATCATGCTGACTCCAGATGCCAGCCACGAGGCACACAAGAGGTACGAGAAGAGCATCCGAACGACAAAGGCGGACTTGGTGGGGTACGAGCGGCAGAAAGAGGCCGCGCTGGGTCTCGCTCCGGGCACGCTGGTTCCTGCCAACGCGACCAACGAAAGCCTGATCGCATCTGGTTCGTCCAGCAAGGCCGCCCTGCGCGGCTTGACGGCGGCGGAAGATCTGTACAGAGGGGCAGACACGCTGTCGTATGGTGACAGCAAGCCGAGCGAGGACGCGGTGGATCGAGTCGTGGGCAAAATCAACCAAGAGTGCGTCAAAAGCGCCGCGAAAAGGCAAGACGACAATGCTCATGCTCAGCCTTGGCAAGACGAAGAGGAAGAAGAAGGACGACTCAGACGAGATGGTCACGTATATCAACGAGAGGAACAAGGTGTTCAACAAGAAGGTGAGCTCATCGTTCCTGGGCAGGGATGCGTGTGTCGAGACAGAAATGCTGACCTGCAGATCGCTCGATACTTCGACAAGTACACCAAAGAGTACGTCGCTGTCATATTCACCTTACGGCCAAGCACTGACCAGCAGGATCCGAGAGAACTTCGAGAGAGGGACGGCTTTATAACCCCCATCGTGCTATGGGAGCGGTCTCTCCGGCGCGTTATGTATCCTTGCCATGTATGTTTGCGCACGTCAGTCTAGCACAAGAGCCCATTGCGGGTAACATGAGAACCATTGTCACAGAATGCTGTAATAATATTTAGAGCCTGAATCACGAGCTACACGCCAAAGGCAAAAATCTCTCTCCCTTTCTTTGCGGCTGCGGCGGACGCTCCGCATTGACATATTCGTAAAGGCGCCGTGCTGATACCGACGAGTGAAAAATCCCGTGCAGGGGATCCTAGTACCTGCCGTTGGGGTCCATGTAGTATTGCTGTTGCTGCTGGTCAGTCAAGGACACATCTTGGGCTGAGAAGCAGACGCACGTTTGGGTCCATTCCCCTTTGAGCCTGTGCTTGAGCTTGTGCTTGAGCCTGGGCCTGAGCCATCTGCATCTGCGCGGCTTGAGCAGCCTGCATTTGCGCCGGGTCTACGAGTGAGCTTGGCATCGAGTGTGGTAGAGTCATACGAACCGTAGTAGCCGCCCTGAGCTTGTTGCGCCCTCGCTTGCTCCATCATCATCATGTGTTGCTGCTGCTGCTGAGCCAACAACGCCTGCTGTTGCTGTTGTTGTTGTTGCTGCGCGGCCGCTGCTGCCGCCGCCTGCTGCTGTTGCTGCTGAACCGCTTGAGATGCCTGCGAGGCCCGTTGGGCAACCCGAGGGGGGAGAGCGAGGGATGCGGTAGATGATGAGACGGAAGCGGGGATGGTCGGAGGAGCGATGGGGCCAGCGGTGAAGTACTGGTGGGCGAGAGACTGATGAGCATCATATCGTCTGGTTGGCTCGAATTGCAGCAAGTGCTCGATCAAATTGATGGCTGCAGTCAGCAACTGCAAGTCCCGTTTGAGGCAGGACGTACCGTCTCGCGGCGCCTTGGGCACAATAGCGTGGAATGGCTGCTTGGCGTGCTTGCTAAGAGGTGTCTTCAATTGGATCTCCGGCTGGGCATCAGCAAGGCATCTCATCGCCGTTGACGGTGCTGACCGAGTTCATCTTGATCTGCGCCAAGGTCGCTTCGCTCGGCGTCCCGACGATCTTCATAATCTGCACAAGCTGGTCGGCGTTGTCACGGCCTCGGAACAACGGGTATCCCGTGATCATCTCTGCGAAGCTGTCGTCAGTGGATCGTCCGGCGAAGCGTGAGCCATGCAACCCACATGCAGCCAACACTCCAGATATCGATGCTCGTGCTGTACGTTCTAGACCCCAGTAGCACATCCGGTGCTCGATACCAGAGCGTGACCACCTGACCGTAAGCTCGTGAGAGGAATCCCAGAACTCAGCTGACCTCGTTACTGAACGTGTTGACCGGAACACCGAATGCCCTCGCCAAACCGAAATCTCCAATTTTCAGCTCGCCTCTCCGATTGATAAGCAGATTCTGCGGCTTGAGATCTCGGTGCAGTACCCTGTTGTCGTGGCAGAATGCGATACCCTGGAGTCAGCGCGAGCTTCGCCGAACATATTGGGCTTACGGTCAGCAGCTGGTGGGTGAAGTTCTTGACCGTGTTGAGGTCGAGGGCTCCACGGTCGCCATGCGTGTCCATGTAGCGTTTCAAGTCTTGCTCGCAGAACTGGACAGTTAATCATTCGCCGATCATAGCCACGTCTCCAAGCTCACCTCGAAAATGAGGACCAACTTGGATTCAGTGTGTATGACATCGTGCAACCGGACGATGTTGACGTGTTTCAGCTCTGAGATCAGTCATTTTCCCCAGAAGAACATGTCGTCGAGCAGTTGGTCGACGTGGCCTTCAGCGGATGGTGCACGCACCCTTCATCAAGCTGATCTCGCGGATCGCTGTGCTCGGCGTGCCTTCCTCCGCGTCCAGGTGGATCTCCTTCAAAGCCACGATCTCGGAGGTGGTACGCGACCGCCCCTGCGGATTAGATTCTGGACAGAGAGCTCCATACGGGGCCGTGCATGAGACTGACCTTGTACACGGTCGCGTACGTTCCCTCGCCAAGCTTCTCCAATTGAACATAGTTCCTGTCTGATCAGCACGAGGAACGTGTCTGGTGTCCCGAGGCAGTCGATGAGGCACGAAGCAGCGGGAGCTCGGAGCAAGTTCCTCGACCGATACGTGCTGGTCGTAGAGCGACTTGAGGAGAAGCTGAACGTACATGATGAGCGTGCGTCCTTATCCCAGGAGGCTGAAGTTACCGGCCGGCCGGATTGGAGGTCCAGTGTTGTACACGAATTCGCACGCGGTGGTAGGACGAGTTCGTCCAGGATCGTCGGCGACAGCAGGAAGCTAGATGAGGTGATGTGGGGCGACGGGAGACTCGGAACAAGCTGGTGAATATGCTGAGGGTAGGTTCATTCGTCACGAATCGTGGTGTTGAGGTGGACGAGGAGCAGAGACAGACACAACACGAACCGGCGGACATCGCCGATCACCTGCGTGGCGGGTTATCGCTTGGTCCACGCTTGTATGCGTTTTATGATGCTAGACTCATGTCCTGTGACTCTCTCTGAGTATCTCAATGGCATGAAGCAACTCAGTTGCATGCTAGACATGGCTTTGAACGTCATTGATTGAGCGATACATGTAGGAGATGGGTATGACTGGATACAATAGGCGCAACCTTGCGCCCTGTCTCATTGCTTGTTCCTCTTGACACGGTCCTGCCATATATGGTCTGTTTCGTCTGCATTGTCGTTATTGAGAACCAGATCTTCTGTTCGGAAGCGGATTGGGGTACGCCGACTCTTGCGATGCGGCGAGTAGAGCGGACAACGAATCATAAGCGGCGTCATTTGGTTCGTTGGTGATGTAGTCTCCCGCAGACGTAAACTGCGCCAGGGAGGGGTCTATGATACCTTGAAAGTCGGCGGGAATGCTAGCAGAGTTTGACGTGCGGGAACGGAGACCACTTGACGGATGCGATGATGGCGGGGACGCCGCCGGGTCGAAGGGGTGGAAATTTGGGTCCTTCGGATTACCAGGCGGGGGCGGAGGTATATGGGGATGATGACATGGATAGCGGAAGGGCGTGACTCCGAAGGGATAACCCATGCTCTGCATCGCGGGATGAAGCTGGATGTCAGCTTTCTGCGAGCGGACCGCCGGACAAAGGGAAAACTCACCAACGGTTGGACGGAGGTGGTGGTTAATGGCCTTGTGTGATCATCTGGTGAGCCACCATGCCCGGTGAGGTAAGGGGCCGAAGCATTGAGCTTGGATCGTTTCTGTCGTGAGCATGTTCCCAAGGTTCCCTGCGCTTATGATGCGCTTCACACGCACAGCGGGGAAAGGAAGGAGCGTTTGTCCGCCGTGGAAGCTTGACCGGACACTTACAGTGCCATCGTATCCCAGCAAATTCGCCTCCTCTCCTCTGGCGGGCTCGTCACCATGACTCGCGTCCGCTATCGGCAATGACCGGCGAGAAACCCGTCTACTAGTCGCCGTGGAGGGATCGTGGACAGCGATATGCCGGGTTTTACGCTTAACGCCAGCGGTCTGCTTGGAGATGGAAGACTCGGCCGCCAGGGAGGGATCGATTGGAATGCCTGTAGTCGGTGGCATTAGTCCTCGGCTTCGGAGGGCCGCAATCGGTTGGGCCGCAGAAGAGTGGACAATAGGAATAATAGGAATGCGGGGGAGGGTGGATGAACCTACCCAGCCGGTGATGCGACTGGTGCGGAGGTGGGGCCCTGTCAACCTCAAGCGCACTCTGCCGCAAAATACGCCGTAACACCGCGATGTGGCACTCTTCACTTGTCGACGTGACTGCTTTTACTTTGTGCTTTCCGTGCCGCACCCAAAGGTTTCTCGCAATAAACAAACTCGGTTCTCCATGCTTTCCGGGGATCACTCCTTTGCTCATCACCTCGTTTATGACATGTACCCCCACCAGGGCTATTCTCCCTGCAGTGCGTGAGTGCATCCACGCCCTCAAGCATACGGTCAAGCGGAGGTATCCCTCGTTGAGCACTTCCGAGCGCAGACTGCTAGTTGCTCATTCCCTTCGTTACCATAACATCCACGGGTTGGATCCGTTGTCCGTGCACCGCCGCCACCACATTGCACACGGAGCCGAGCCTGGCGCCTCTCCGCCCACGGGACAATCTTAATACCTACCTCCCAAGCACGCGTTGCATGAACCGAACACACAGACGTCACAGTGCCATCAGTAGCAATAGCAGTAACACTAGTCACCTAGCTCCGATTCCCACCCGATCACAGCTGAACGCAATCCAATCTGGCAACCTGGCGCTAGACACACGCCTGCGCCTGGGCGCTGTGACTCAAAGACTGGCAGCGGGAATGACGTCTGTCTCGGCTGAAGACTGGGCATCGCTCATGTCCGCAGAGGATCGAAAGGCATATGCCTCGATCGACGAGCCCAGCAGCCCACGCCCGCAAGGACTAGGATTTAAACTCTTGGTGGTCCGCTTTTCGCGCAGACGTCAGGCCCCGACTCCCTCATTCCAGGGAATGTGCTCTCGGCTGTGATCGTCCAGGGCCGAGGGGTCCATCGGTTGGGCTCGTTGTAATTGCGGACGGACATGAGCAGGATTACGAGCGTACACAACGATGCATGGGTCGGTCCTCGCCATCTGATCGACCTTCTTTGCATCCATAGCATACTACTCCGACCTTCACCACGCTCATTCACCCCAGTCATTCCTTGCATCACCACTAGGACGTAGTCAGTCGTCAAAAATCGGAAGTTCCGCACCCTCGAAGCGAATCCTCCGCCCTATTCTTTTCGGACACAAACAAAGCGATTCACCGGTGTTGTGCTTGTTACCGCGACTCGACGACGTCGCTGAAGCATCGCCAAACCCAACACCGGCGTCTGAGGTGCTGGTAGACATCTTGTCGCTACCATCATCCGCTAGATCGGGACCTAGGACGTCAGAGGTGGACTGTTTGGGGCTCGATTGCGATACCGACCGGACCAGTCGTGAGCTCGTGGACACGATCCCTTTTCTCGCTCTGTCTAACACCGGTCCTCTCTCCCCCGACGCCTCACACCTCCTCCTCGACTTCGGTGTTATACCAATAGAAGCCCCGATACACTGCACGATCGCTCCTCAACCCACCTCGAAGCAAACCATCAATTACCGTTTCACCCTCGACCGAGGCTGAACACACTGTCAAACCAGCCACGGTCCCGGATCCCCCTCTCACGGCTCTCGCCTGTCGGCGTCTCCCCTTGCACAACCCGGGTCTAGCAAGACAGAGTGCAACCGAGCGCATCATCTTCCAGGGTCCAGGTCTGGAATCGGGCGTGCGACAAACGTTTGGAGACGGCTTTCCAAGTGGACCCAACAAACCGATCACTCTGCGCCTCCATAAGCTGCGTATAACACCAACCTTCGTCCTCGACCAACAAGAGAAGGCTGTATCTTCTTTGGACCTTGCCCGTGTTTTTTACGCCATCTGCCGTGAACGTGTGTGTCTGTGATCCACAACACCAGGCACCCGCCGTGTGAGTGTGACCGCAATTCACGGAAAAGGTGACTGACCACGTTCGGCAGTTGAGGAACAATGGCTTCGTCACCGAACGTCCCCGCCCCGACAATCAGCTTCGGCAGCTTGTTTGCGCAGTACGGCATCGATGACCGCCCGAGCCAAGGGATCCTCTCTTCTCCCGCACTGCAAGATGCGTTGGGCTCGCAAGCGGCCGCATTCGATTTCGACAATGACACTCCTTTGCGGATGACGGCCAAGCCCGCTACAACGGCCTACCTTCGTCCCAACGCCGGCAGCGTGTTCCTCTTTTCCCCACCACCAGCGGAGCCTTCCCTCGTTGCTTCCATCCCTTCATCTCACCATTCCAGCTATGCTGCACCTGAGCCGTCGGTACAGGTCGTCGACCAGGACACGACGCCCGATTGGAACCAGACTGGCTTCGAGGAAGCCTTGCAACCTATCGTCTTTACCGATTCAGTGCAAGCGACACCCTCAAAGCAGCGCAGCGTGAGCGGTACACCCGCGGCGACACCGCTAGGAGTGGGCTTCGCCACACCAGCAACGGTCAAGCGGTTCCGGCGTACCGTGAGCGGTTTGGGGTCGCCGTCGGTTCATCTGTCCACTGGTCGGGTGCGAACTCTCTCAAACGACCAATACTCTGCTCCACCTTCGCCATCTCCCGCCCGACGCCGCGTCGACAGCTCGACAGCGCTCACCACCAACATCCCCCTCTCGCGCAATGTGTCGACGCAAAGTCGAATCTTTTCCGGTACATCGACCGCGTCGTTCGATGTGCAGTCTCCGCAATTGGGCCCCCATGACATGGGCGTCGCCATGCCCGAGTTCACCTTCCCGACGATGCCAGATCTCATTGGCGGCCAACACCCCTCGCCTCAGCTGTCGCAGGGCAAGTCACCGCTGACTACGCCGGCGCAAGTCGGTGGGGACGTCTTCTACGCCTCCCCGGCCAACCTGTACCCCTCCGCACCGGGCTCGTCGCTCATGGCCGGCGTGGACCAAGTCATGGGCATGGTCTCTGTACCCAACTCGGCTTCCATGATGTCCGTCGACTCCTTCCCCAGCCACTCTCAGGGCCACTACCGCACCAACACCCTCGACACGATCAGCGAGACCCCCTTGCTCGATCACGAGCAGATGCCGCAGATGACCTTCCAGCACTACCAGCCGACATTTGCTCCGCCTCCGGTCGAGTACCCCCAAGTCCCCGGCATGCACATGCAGTACCCTCCCGGACCGGTCGTTGACATCACCCGATGGCAGGAGGGAACCCGCATGAGCACGGCTGCCCACGTCCCGTCGGCGTGGATGCATGGCGGTGCGCCGCCCCCACCGATCTCCTTTGGCAGAACCGTCTCCTCTGGGTCGGTCTACCCTGATCCGCACATGCCCTCGTCGTCCGCCATGGGACTCCGTTCAGTCTCGATGCCAGGATCTTCGGCCATGTCGTCGTCGTCTTCTATGACCATCCCAGGTCTGCCAACAGCACCAGGCACGACTGGTCTCTTCGGTTCCGACCAAGACGCCCCCGGGCCGTCGAGGAAGCGGATGCAGTCGGGCTCGTCGTCGGCCCTCACCTCGCCGGACACGCCCCGCCGAGTCAAACATCCTCGAGTCGGAAACTACCTCCGTCCAGGTCCAAAACCGAAAGGTAGCACACCGAAAATGGCTCGAAGCTCCTCCAACCCGGTTTCCTCGCCAACGGCAGCTGGCTCTATCAACCCCGCTCTCATCGGCGGCGCGGGATACGGCGGACCACTTCAGCATCCCTCATTCGGCTTCGCCACTGGTCCGTCCGAACCGAACCAGCCGCAGTCACTACCGCAGCCCCGAGCTCTCACCTTCGGAGGCGACCTCGTCGCGGAAGCGATGTCGCGCTCCAACTCGGCTCTGTCCATCATCGCTCCTGCTCCACCGGCGCCGCAACCGCAGCTCGTCATTCAACCGGCTCGAGCGGCAGGAGCGGACCAAACAGTGTCGGGTCTGCCGAGGTCGTTCCTCGAAAAGCTGTACACGACGTACTTGACCACTGATGGAAGCCATACCGGCCAACCCGTCAAGCGATTCAAGTGTCTCATCGAGGGCTGCGAGAGGAACTTCCCGCGCAAGAGCGCGATTCACAGCCATATCCAGACGCACCTCGAGGACAAGCCGTTCCAGTGCGAGGCGGAGGACTGGTAAGTCGGCAGACATTGCTGTGGGGCCTCGCTGACGACAGTGGCGCCGCTTTCGTCCGTCAGCATGACCTCAGGCGACATATGCGCATTCACAGCGGGACCAAGCCGTTCCCGTGCTTGTGGTGAGTGTGACAGCTGATAAAGGAGCCGTTGCTGAGTTCCAGCGGGAAAGGCTTCGCCAGAGGTGATGCCCTACATCGGCACCGACAGCGGGGGATCTGCGTCGGATCAATCGTCCCCGCCCGCTCAGTGCGAGAGTCGCCGCCCCGGTACGACCCCTACGCTCGTCCCCCGGGTCATATGGTCGCCCACCACCCCATCCCCGTCACGCAAGCACCTACCTACATATAGAGTGCGCGTGGGGCGTGAGCACGGCTCCAACTTTGTGAACCCTCCCACTTCGAGCATCAAACGCGTTCTCATCATCCTCCATCCCGGACCAAACCGGCAAATCGCCGCGCTCGAAGACCCTGTCTCTCCTTGTCATACATACATACATACTACCTACCCTTATATTCTGTGACTCTGATTGTGTCTTGTACACCCCCATGTCATTCGTGTGTTTTCTGCGTGCAGTCGTGTGCATGATAGGGGTACAAGACAATCAAGATATCGAAGCGCTGCTACGTTCCCTCGCCAGTCGTCATTTCTGTCCGGGGCGTTTTCGCTTGACCGTCTTGGGCCGCGCCTTGTGCACTTCGTCGTACGCTTTCGTTGTGCTTGCTCCAAGGAGATTCGAGTGGCCTACACGTCAACGAGAGAGCCGCAGAATGATGGTCGACTCACCCGTGTTCTTGAGCAGATCATCCACGATGACTTTGCTTCCTGAGGTGGGGTATCGTGCGGAGACACCCCTCGCCATGAGCGGCTCGGCCAGCAAAGCCTTCAGCTCCGCCTTTAGTTCCGGCACGCTGCGCCGTGTCCGGTTGCCCTTTCTCTTCTTCCTCTGTGCGAACGGCGCGTCCGGGTCTTCGTCTTCTTCTGACAGCCTGAGAGTCAACGGGGAATCTCGGGATAAGCTCGCCGGCACGTACATGCTGGGGTCGATGTCGAGGTCCATTGCCTCAGCGGCCTCCTTCAGCCAGTTCCGGTCGTGCTTGTCCTTCTTATCCGTGTGGTGGGCTTTCTCGATTTCCCGCGCAAGGGCGATACGTTCTCTGAGCTTGGGCAGGAAGCCACTCTCGATCGGCAAGTCGGGTAGCTCCGCATCTGGGGTCAGTTGATGCATGTGAGTCCAGAGTAGGCTGCGCTCACCGCGCCCCAGCGACTTCATGAGAGCCCGCTGCATGCCTTTCTCCTCAGGCGCGCACAGTTGCAGAGCAAATCCGGGATTCTGGGCTCGAGCCGTTCGACCACTTCGGTGGACGTATGCATCTGCCGTTCGAGGCAGATTAAAGTGGATGACATGCTCGACGTTGGGTATGTCGAGACCTCGTGAAGCGACGTCCGTAGCGATCAGGACACCGTTGGGAGACGACTTGAACCTGGGCGTTAGGGGCAATCATGCACGTCAGCCGGAATACGCACCTGTCAAGGTTCTTCAATCGCTGCTTCTGCTGGAGCTGAGAGTGCAAAGGGAAGATAGGCAATTGCAGCGTTTCGAACAGCGGGATGAGGCGTCGAATACCGTCAATCGATCCCACAAAAACGAGCGATCGACCGGGATACCGCAGTAGGAAGTAGTACAAGTACAGGTCCTGCCGGTCAGCACTGCGGATACGGAGATGAAGTCGGCATACCTTATCTGCGACTACACACTCCACCATACTCTCCTTCAAGGACGCTACAACACCGCCCTCCGGGCTGAGGTCTATCACCTCTGGGTTCTCGTCCCGGAAGTCCAACCTTTCGACTAAATCCTCTGTAGATTAGCAGCCGCAACTCCAAGACTCTCATCGACCTCACCCAGAGCGGTTGCTACCTTCTTCTTGCCCTTCTTGGGCCCGGCTCGGTACCTCTTTTTCAGGTTCGTCTGGAGATCCTTCGACAGCGTGGCGGAAAAGACGAAGGTTTGCATGTCGGTTCGCGCCGTGACATCGTTGAACAAGGCCGACGTCGCAGCGAAGATGGGGTCATCGTCGTCTGGTCCGACCGATCGGCTGCCGTCAGTACAGATCTCCAAGCATGGAGAGGCGGTGCTCACTTGTCGGACCGTTGCGTGAGCCGCACGATATTCTCCAGCTCAGCGAAGTGTCCGTTCTCAATCATCCTGTCCGCTTCGTCGATAACGAGGAACTTGAGCTTCCTGATACCAGTCGCAAGTTGCTCATTCTGCCATCAGCGCCTCGTCGATGAAAGGAGGCAAGCCTCACCGTCTTGATCAGGTCCCACAGTCGTCCCGGCGTTGCCACCAGAATATCGCAACCCCGGTCCACGATTCGCTTCTGCTTCTGCGCACTCAATCCTCCGACAACACTGCCGATACTGATTCTCGGGGGTCCCTTCTTCTCTTCATCCTCCGCAGTGTGCTTGACAAACTTGTTCAGGTGGTCGACGACCTGCAGAGCCAGCTCTCGCGTTGGACACAGGACCAGTCCAGACAGCGGACGACGGGTGGAACGGGACAATGGCGTTCGCAAGAGGTATGAGAGGATGGGCAGCGAGTACGCAAGTGTCTTACCGGAGCCCTGCGCTTGTGAGCTGACTGAACAGCTGTACGTCACAGCTCTAGCAGCTCACCGTCTCTGCGACTCCGACAATGTCCCGGCCTGATGACCCGGGGCCGACAGCTCGCGCTTGGATCTCGGTTGGCTTGACGAAGCCCATACCCAGCAAGGCTCGTTTCAACGATGTGTGGATGTCAATGCCTTTCCACTCGGGTAGAAGCGCATCTGCACGTGAGTTTTCTGCCTTTCATATGTAGACGCGTGACTTACCATTGAACGACTCTTCGACTTCGAGCTCGGCTTCACTCTCGTCCTCCACATCGCGAGCCGCGTGCGATGCCCCGCCCGCTGCTTCGTCCTCCAGCTCCACGTCATCTTCTCCTGAAACGGCTCCATCTACGTCCTCATCGGCGTCTACGATTTCGATGTCCGCATCCGAAGTCACGCTGGCGTCGTCGGGGTCAACGTCTTCGACCTCCTGCTCCCTCGCTTTGCCCTTGCCCTTCTTCGGCTCGACTGCCACGAAACGAGCAATCTTCGCCCCTGCCTCCTCTTGCCACTCCACTCCAACGTCATCCAGCTCCTCCAGCATCATCATCCCTCCACCTTCATCGATCCCCGCAAACGAAGCTGTGTTCTTCACAGTCTTCCATTTGAGCGAGTCGGCGGAGAGTCGTACCCGCGGCGCAGCGCTCTTCGACGACGATGCCGAGGCTTGAGAGCGCCGCTTGAGCTTGAGCTTCTTGCTCGATCGTTTGGGCAGAGAAGTCGGTCCCATTCTGCAGACAATGGGATGACGAATGAGTCAGTCGTCTAGCTTCTGGTCGAAAATCGAAAGATACAACAGATCAACGGAGACTTCGGCCAACTTTTGCCGATCAGTCACGTGACCGCCCACCTGGCTCTGTCACCTAGGTCTGAAGCAAACGAGGACGTATGCATGCGTTGCTGTTCTCGGAGGCTGTCCCTTCGAGCATGCGAGCTTGCATGCGCAGACTGGTGAGGCGGAACACACATGAGTATGGAAGAAGGCGAAATTCATGTGGGCAACGTGGGTGGGCCGTGGGCCGGTTGACCAGGAGGTCAATACCCATGGATCTCGCTCTTGTATGCACTCTGCCGTCACAACGCCCCAATGCATTCTTTCCTCGTCACCATGAGCTTGCCCCTAAATATCCGATAGACCATACATTGACAGAGCACCCACTACTCTTTTCGGACAGTCTCTCTCTCTTTGCGCTTCGGGCAGCGACGAGCGACGTAGATGGAAACGGACCCTATCATGCCGATCGAGCGACGTGCACAAGCTCAGCGGCCTAATCAGAACTACAGCACATCCAACGGTATCGGTCATATCGCGCGAAAGCCAAACGAACCCCCCGAGCTCCTCTCATACGCAGACAGTCTAAAGGAGGTGCCATGGCAGACGGACAACGACCACATCCTCAGCGGCTACCGCAGACAACTACCGACGCTCAAGTCATGTTTTCACAGCGCGTTCGCTTGTGAGCTGGGTGTAACGGCTCTTTGATCCATGCTGAACCCAGATGTCCATAATGAGACGGTTAACATTCACACTCACTTCATCGGCATGATCATCGCTGTCCTGCTGATTCCACTCCACCTCATCCCCGCCCATTTCCCGTTCACATCGGACCCTCTTCCAACCCCGCCTACTCTGCACGACAAGGTGGCCTTGACGCTCAACCTCCTCTGCGCCGTGGCGTGCTTTGGCCTCAGCAGCTGGTTTCACACTGTCCAATGTCACACCAAAGCAACCTGCGATGCAGCCCACCGGGGAGATTACGTGAGTCGAAAACCTCTCCGGCTTCTTCGACGAACGGCGTCTGATCAACAGATGGGAATCGTGATCCTCACAACCGGCACAATCGTGCCCGGAATGTACTACGCCTTCCATGGACAGCCGGTCCTTCAGGTGCTGTACATGGGTCAGTATCACACTCGTCTGCCCGTTTATCGATGCTTACAGCAGGCGCGATCATCTCCGCAGGACTCGCGGCAGGCTATGTACGCATTGGCTCGCATGGCCGCTCATTGCTGACTCCAGGTCGTCCTTTCGCCGCACCATAGAGCTCATAGATGGCACCGCACGCTCGTCTTCATCGCCCTCGGTCTCTCAGCCGTCTTCCCACTAGGTCATATCGCTCTTGCCAAGGGAATCACCTTCGCTCGTGATACGCTCTCGCTCGATCTGGTCGTCGCCGGAGGCGCGTCATACATCTTCGGCGCTGTCCTGTAGTGAGTCGAGCCTATACCAACGCCTGGCTTAGCTCACGCCAGCGCGGGGAGATGCCCCGAGCGACTCTCGCCGGGGACGTTCGACTACTTTGGGTCTTCTCACCAGATCTTCCACTGCTTCGTTCTCCTTGGAGCGGCTTTGCAGTATTGTGCTCTGCGGGGGATGGTCTGGGGGCGTTCGGCGGCTATAGGCGATACGCTGTCAAAGTCATAACGTCAACGTATGTTAATCGCTGGACCGGACGGCTGTACTGCATCCATAAACATGTGGAGCGAATGTGGAGCGTTCGATACGGACAGGCCGACGTTCCAGGAGTACAGCTAACCAGTGGAGGACGCAAGACCATAAGACCCTCCTGGCGGGACTGTAAGCACAACGCCAGCGAGACATGGACGCTCCATAAGGGAGTGGCGAGTGCGATTGACGTGGAGCATATTGAGAGTGAGCTGATTCGCTTATGAGATCAGACCCCTGGGTCAATTGGAGGCCAGGGTACCTCCATACTGCTGTGCGGGATATGACCGAGATGACTGGGCATTTTCCATAGCGATCGTTTGTGCCCAGTGCCAACTTCACATACCAGACATCCGGGATATGAACAAGTCGTCTGCCGCGAAAACATCCCGCTGTGCCACTCCGATGAACAGTTCCCTCTCCATCCCATTAGCGTACAGCACATACCCCCTCCCGTATTCTACTCAAATTCACGGTTGGGAAGTCTCGCCGTCTCGTTTGCCATCAAGGATTGCCTGGGCATCGGCTTTCGTGAAACGGAAACGCGTTGTGGCATCCGAGATGACCCAGTCCGCTAGGTCCAAATTCGTGGAGAGCTTGCTCATGTCCGCCAGCCATTGAGGGTCCTCGGCCGATTGTCCAGCGATCCACTCGAGCATCTCCTGGGCCATCTGCCTGAGCGTTTTTTGGCTGGAGGTACCTGGGGCCCAGCTTGGCAATCGCCCAAGCCTTTCGTCGAAGGGCTCCACGAGAGCAGCTCGAGAGTACTCTTTGTGGACCATGGAAACCTGCTGATGGCTTGCAGGCTTGCCCGTAAAGCTGGAATGCCAGTGTTCTGTCAGACGCTTCTGAGCGGCTGCACACTTGTCCGGGATACTCATCCCCGGAGAAGAGCTCGCAATCGTCTCGTGGTCAAGCAGGGGGCCCTCTTGAGGAGGATCGGTGTAGGGCTTGGAAAGCCAGAACGGGCGCGGGTAGAATTTGCCCCCTCCCTGAGTGCGATCCTCTTCGGCGACTTCGGAGAGGTGTTTCAGTATGGAGAGCTCGTAAGCTAGAGCGATACAAGGCAGCTTGTGGGTTTTAGTGTCTCGCTCAGGCCATTCTGCCGACGCCGCCTTCACTGCCTCTGTCTGGACGTCGGCAACCGCTATCGCGAAGCGTGTCAGCTTTGGGAATGTTGACGGATCGTCGAAGGGGTCGCATTCTGGCTCAGAACGTGCGATGTGGCGCCCAGAGCCAGTGTAAGAAGGCTTGTCAGCACTTGTGCCCGGCAGGCCCAAAATGCGGCCAAACCACTTGGACATCTGTATGTCGAGTGCGAGTGTGGCGGGTCGATCCCACTCCTCGCCTGAGAAGTCGAGCCCAAGTTCTTTGACCAGATCAGTGTCGGGATCCTCCGAGAGCACACAGGTCAGATTGCGAGAGCGCTCACTCATCATCGAGGCAAGATGTGGACGCTGCACAACGTGTGGGATCAAAGGCAATAGGTAGGAAGGGGAGAGGGGTGTTACGTCGGTGGCGAACACGGCTACAGGCCGTGTCATTCAAATGTCACCGGTCCCAAGTGTAATGCGATACGCTCCTTTGCCCCTCTCTCCATTCGTTACACAAGGGATTAGATGAAGCATGAGCTCCACCGGACCCACGATGACGACGGCTCTACGAGCTCCCGCCTGATGTCTTGATGAACCTCGCTGCGAGTGGCAATCCCCAACATGGCGTCATCACGTGCCGAGTCTCGAAGAGCACCAGGCTTGACTCTTCTGCTTGTGGAGCTCTCCGCCCGATGTCGCTGCAATGCCCCTGCACTCACAGCCTTGGCACCATTCCGTGTTCCTCCACAGAGCAAGCTCCTCGAGAGCTGCTCTTACCTGACCAGTACAAGTTATAATATTCATAGCTTCACTCATGTGAGAGTGGGGACTACTTGAAAGACCTAAATTTCACGCTACACAAGCAGGCATTGTCGTCCGCTACGCTGTCGCCCTTTTTGGATCCCTTCCTTCCGTTCTGCCTTTACACATGGCGTACGCAACTTCTTTACCTACTTTATACAAGTTCACTTTCACTGTCAACTCGGACTTCTCCTTGCTCGGGCGCCTCCTCGACCCTCATCTGCTCCTGCATGACCTCTACCTCCCTGCTTCTTTGTTGCTTCGACTGCACCTTTCTCGCCTCCCACTAGCCCCCTCCCTCCACCAAGAATCAATGAAACGAAATACCCCACGTCTAGCGGTTCCAACACCGGGGCGAGAAACGGACAGTGACGCCTAATGTCAAATGACCAGGAGGATAAGCGCTGAGCTGCGGTGTTCGAGCAAATTTGGCGAGAGGGGACGATTCATGTGGCGAATCGCACGCGGCGGCTTCTACTTCGTGATCTTGGGCTTGGGCGTATCACCAGCGATGCTCGCGCGAGTCGCACGCGCCGGCGGTTTCTTCGCGACGGCCGGTGTACCAGTCCCGGTGGGCGTCATCGGGGACATGGGGCTGAGATCCCCTCCGAGGGACATGGTCGCACGTCGTCGCTTGGGTTGAGGACACCCTTCCGGCGGCGCGAGCGGCGCAGGTCGGACGAGTGGACCTTTGCTCAGGGGGGCGATGACTGCTGGTCGGCCCTGTTGGGACGACGCAGAAGTCGACAAGGAGGTAAGGTTCGGGGTCGATTTTGAGTTCGCCGACGAGGCGCTAAGCGACGAATTCTGCTGGGTTGACTGGGATGTCGGTTGAGCCGGAAGTCCAGCGATAAACTAAGTTGTCAGTCTAAAGGTGTATAGAAGAATTTGATAGGACTCACCGGAAGACCAAACTTCTCCGGGATGAGATGTTCCTGCTTGATGTTGGCCAGGATGGCAAACTGGAGTAAGCGCCCAGCCATGCTGGAAAGGACTTGGCACGTACCATTTGGAACAAATCTTCCTTGAGAATGGTCGACATCAACCTCTCCTCGTGCCTCTTGAACGACTTGACCAGCTCAAGCGCCTCTGCAAAATGTACCCAGACACCGGCAACCCCGCTCGAATGAATCTTGCCGTTGGTCGGGCAGACCGACGAGTTGAGATGCCGGTTCTGCGACCACGGCGTGGTGGTCTCCTGAAGGCGAGCAGTCACTTGAGCCGTGTTCAGCCCGAGAGCAGTCAACAAAGCGGTCGCGTTCACTACTATCAGTACCAACACCTCGGTCGCAGCGCAGTCTGCAACTCACCGAAATCCGAATCGAGTCGCCTGAGCAGAGTCGTTTTGACGCCATTGTCCTCCCACACATGCGAATAGACCGGTATGTTGTCCACCACACAGGCGTCAATACCCGGACAAAGCGTCTTGGTGATCTTGGTGATATGCACTCCACCCTTGGCAGGCGGCTTCGCCGGGGGCGGCATCGACGCGGTAGACGATGGAGTCGAGACCGCAGTGGCAGGGGAGATCGGCTTCTTCTTCGGATCGATCGGGTTCGGCGGGGTTGTCACGCGCGAGACCGGGGCCGAAGCTGTCGCTGAAGGGACCGAGATAGGTGCCGAGGTGGCGTAGGGCGGCGCCTGCGGCGTGGACAACGCGGCGCCGGTGGCTCCCGGTCCCTTTCTGGGAGGTTCGGAGACCGCAGGAGCGATTGCCCGTACAGCAGCCGCCGCAGGTTTGGCCACACCTTGACCGGTGTGCGCTGAACGACCGCCTTGAGCAGGAGCGCCCGAAGCGGGCATCGGAGCGATAGGCACCGGCGTCGTGGAAGTCGGCTTGGGCGAGACCACAGGTGGTTGTGGCGGCTGGGGCGGCAGCTGCCCAGGCGTGTTGACGGCCGACATGACAGCATCAATCTCCTTCTGCGACAAGACCTCGTCCATCATGCCGACGGCAGAGGGCAAGAGCGGTGGGCTGAGCAGCGCTGTCGGGTTCATTGAGCCGTACATCGGCGTGTCGAGCGAGAGAGCCGACATGTGCAGCGCCATAGGCGAGAGGGCGGACGGAGTCTGTACGTTGAGCGAATCGATCGAACCCCACGGTCCAGATGTCGCCTCGGACCAAGGTGACACGCGGTCCCACCCTTCCGGCGGGGTGATGTCGTTCGGTGTCCGACCGGCCATCTGCGCCTCTCGCACTTTCAGCCGATAGGCCTCAAGCAGCGCTCGCTGCTTCTCCGCCTTTTCACGGCAGTGTCGGCGATGTTTTTCCTCACGAGCCTCAGCCTCAGCACAAGCCGCCTCGAGATCGTCTGGGCCAATCGCATCGCAATCCATGTTGTAGTCACCAGCCAATTGAATGATGGGCAGCTCAGCGTCAGCCGGAGGGGTAGGTAACGTGTCAGGACCTGAGCGAGCGGTCTGAGGGGTTCGAGTCGATGACCGCCTGCGTCGGCCGCTTCTTCCGCTTAGACGACGTTCGGGCACTGCCGGCGTAGACTTTGCTGAATGAATGAATTGGGCTTGGCTCATGCAGGAGCCTACACCTATGCCGCCCCAGCTCCCGCTGCTCCTGGATGGGTCGTTGCGGGGTTTGCGAACGGTTCGGTTCCGCTGTGGCGTCTTTTCTGTCCGAGCCAAAGACGACATCCACCCGTCGAGCTCTTCCATGCTGATGCTCTCCGGTCCGACCATCATCTCCTCGATCTCGGGCTTGACCTCGGTCTCCTCGTATGGAGGCAATTCAGATAGCCCGCTCGAAGGTGTGTGGCTCTCGCTTGAGCTCGCTCGAGACGCTCGGTAATCTGCAGCGCTGACCTCGTCCGATTCGGTCGTGAGCGGGGACGGGTAGTCGGCGACTTCCTCCTTGACCCGGAACGAGGTGCTGACTGCCGCCTCAAGCGCCCAAGCGGCGGTATGAAGCTTCTTGTCGTGTTCGGGGGTAGCGATATCGCCGGGATTCGAAGTCGAGTCGGCGTCAAAGTATTCGCCGTCGGAATCATCCGCCTTGACCGGCCCGTCCTCGTACCAATCGTCCATGTCCATCTCAACATCGTTTGCATCGAATGAGTGATTGAGCTTGGAGAGGTGTTGCGTCGGACTATCCACAGTGGGCGGAAGGAGGTGTGACGCCGAACGAAGGTTAGGCGAAGCAACCGGGCTCGAGTTGCCGTTCCAGGCCGTAAGAGCGAGCGACGCGGACAGGTCGGCGGACTTGAGCGGGCCGCGGAAGACGGTGGCGGTGGCGGCGCTTTCAGCGATGCTGGACGTGTCGGACGGCGTCGGGCGGTTGTCCAGCCGGTTGAGCTGGTTGTTGTCGTCGGACTCGGCGTCGTCGTCCTCGGAAGACATGGGAAACAGGACCCGCAGAGCGTCGGTGGCCTCTTTGACCTTTGCCTCCTCGTCCTCGGCCGACCACAACGGCTTGACCTCGTCCTCTTCACTCCCGCGAATTAGGATACTCGAGCTCATGCCCCAGTCTCCCGACTCGCGCATGTCGTCGTCCGAGCTCGAACTCGATGTCTCCATGGACGCGAAGCGGTCCAGGTCGTGGCGGTGCGTCCACGTAGTGTTGTCGAGCGAATGGGAGGGAAAGGGAGACGAATGGGGTTGTGGTAGCATGGCGGAGGAGAGGGTAGGCGAGGGCGGAAGACCATTTGAATTCCAGTCGAGGAAGGGCGAGCCGAGGGAGCGCGACAGGTGAGCGGGAATGGAATGTCGAGAGTGATTATGTCCGGGTAGGGGCAGAGGGGGCGGACGCTCCTTCCTGGCCTTGACCGGCCGAGCCATCCGCACAGCGCTTGTGTCCAGGTCCATATCGGAGTCTGAAGAATCGCTCTCGTCAGATGAATCGGCAATATTCCTGATCTTCCTTGCAGACGGAGCCCGGGCGATGGGGATCGGCGCAGGCGGCGCGGATGTCAGCTGAGGTGTCGCAGATCCTCGCCTTGACTGCGACCTAGAACCCGCCGAGCTGGTCCCGGCGTCGCTCCTTGCATCCTCCTCGTCCGCGTTCGCCTGATTGCCCACGACAAGCCTGATCTTAACAGGTGCCGCCGCCGCCGCCGCCGCCGCTGCCGACGTCGCCGATGGCGTCGCCGATTTGGCCTTGGGCTTGGGCTGCGGCGCAGGTTTCGGCTTGACCTCCTTTAACTTCTTCGGCGGTCCTGGTTTCCTCGCGGGCATTTTCGGCACCTCAATACCGTTGAATGGGTTCTTCCAGCGGGTCTTACCGCTCGGGACGAGGTACCATACCGTCCCTTTTGGTCGATTCGGACCGCTGTAGGCTGAAGGGTGCAAGGCCGGCTCGAGCACAGACTCGTTGACCGAGCCGGCGAGTTGGTATTTGTTGAGCAAAGTGGGTCGTGGAGGCTGTGCTGCGGCGGAGCGTTTCTGATGCGCCCGGATAGCGTTGTTGATGATTGTCGCAGGGACGACAGCGGCCGACGGTGCTCTGAGCCAACCCTCCTCGATGGCGATCGCTGCCATCTCATCGGCAGACAGGGCTCGGTTGTCCTGAATATCAGCGTCGTCACATTTGCCATCCACGCAATACTCACAAGACGGGCACAAGCCGAGCACGCTGCCATGAGCACATCGTCCCGCTCATCCTCTTCTGACACTCCGCACTTCTCCCTCCCCCCATACTCGCCCGGGAACGGCGAGTTGACCCGTTCCCTCTCCCCCTGAATACTTCTCAACCCGTGCGCCTTGGCCTCTACAGCCGCCGACTTTGCCTTGACATCGGCGACATGTGAGGGCGTCGATGGGGCCGAAGCGGTAGGTGCGGGTGTTGAGCCAGATCGTGATGCACTGGCCGCTCCCGAGCTGGACGCGTCGGCCGTCGGCGTCACGGCAGCGGCGAGAGAATGGCGTGTCCGCGTCCGGGTCGTCACTGCCGGGGTGATGGAAGTCTTGACATTGAGTGGTGTAACAGCAGTTGGCGCATTGATCGATCTAGGGCTTCGCGCCATGCCGTGGGAACAAGGGTGGGGGTGTTGTTTCGTGCGTCACTGAGCAGTCCGTCGAGGTGAGGTCCTTCTCTGGGCTGAACAGCGGCGCGCAAACAACGTCGGTGAGTCTGATGATACTCGATACTGCTTCGTCGGGCGGCAAAGTCTATGCGGGCGGAAGTGAGAGTATTGGCGTGAAAGGGGTCGACGCGCCGGCAAGGATTTTGGACGGTGGCGAGGAAGAGGTGACTGGGGGCCAAAGGGACCGCGTCGACAAGATGAGGGGGTTACGTGGCGACAACTACGCGCGATAGAAGGAGCGAAAGGTGCGTGCCGGTCCGTCGAAGGAGGGTGCGCACGGTAGGGGTATGGATGATGTGTGCGGAGAACTCTTTTGAGGACCGTGTTGCAAAGCTGAATAGTCAGATAGAGCCCCTTTCATGTTGAGATCGGTACAGTACGTAACGGATCCACGCCGTACATGCGGAATGAAGATCGGGTCAACTCACAACACACCTGTCCGTCGTCAATACTCCAGCCGGGGTTGAAGGGCTTGCCGATACCCGTCGTACGTCTTACGTCCTCGGCCGGGATCCAAATGAGCCAAAGGGGTTCTTGGTCTCACGCCGCAGCCGAGTGACAGGCAGACGGTCGGGTTGGGAATCTGTCCGTCGGTGTGAGGGTGAGGGCGTCGGCGAATGCGACGAAGCGATGATCGAACGTCACAGCAACAGCTGTTTAGGAAAGGCCAATGATTATAGTACGGGTCGATAGCCGGGGCGGGGGCGGCCGGACCAGCGTCTTTTGGTGGGTATGGTTACTCCGAGTTTTGGTTGTCGTCGTTGCAGAAGTCTAAGGAGCGTGTCGCAGTTGAGCAGAGCGAGTGGGGAGTCGATGACAGTGCGTGATGATGATTGTAAAGGACGATGAAGAGCGAGGAAAGACAGGGTCAGCGTCGCGTTCGATGATAACAAAAAAGCCGATGCGCTGGCTCAGGACAGGGTAATCATTCGTGGAGGGCAAGAAAGGAGGGGGATGAGAAGGGAAACGGGGCGGGGGAAGTACAAAACAGCGAGCAATGCGCCGTCTGCGTGTAGTGTGCGAGGTCGGGGTTGATCGATAGAGTCTGATTGTTGATGCGATGTGAATCGAGCGATCCCCGGGCAGGTTGCGTGTTCCTCCGCGTGCCCCCAAGCTGCAAGTTTCCACTCACCTAATCAATCGGCCTGCCGATTGCTTTCGTGTCCTATGCAGCGTTCGAGCACCTGGTATATTCCCGTCCAAAGTCGTCCCAGCTTCGTATACAAGACCAGACGAGTTTTTATGCAAGCAATGTGGGTGGTAATATTGTTTTGAAGAAGAGGTAAGCAGAGAGCAAGCAAGGCCGTGTCGAAGCGATGAAGCTGGTGTAGTACGCGGGTGATGTCGTGAGTGCGCGGGCGATGGGAAAGGGATGCGGGCTGATGGTCGGAATGACATCTGTGACCCTGCGTGTGGTTAGGCCCGTTTTCCGTTTGCCGCCCTGATGCGCTCGGCTGAAAACAATCGCAATGTATGTCGGATGCGGGCCAGGGGCGGCCGGAGCGAGGGTAGGGCGAGGGCGAGGGGGAGCGGCGGCGGCGGCGGCGGCGGCCGCAGCGGGGCGGACACGTAAAGGGCCTGAACGTGACGGCGGTACGGGCACAGCGCACGCGCGCCAGGAGAAACAAAAACCCATTGGGCGCAATCAGGGACAAACCAGAGGACCAAAAGTGAAATAAGTGAAATTTAGCCTCGGGCGCAGCGACGGATGGGATCGCCTGAAAACAGTCAGGATGATACGGTGACCCACGAATCGTAATGGGCCATTACAACCAAGATTGGGTCAGACAGACGCCCCTCCCTCCATCCATGCGGTCCAGGCTTTTGCTGTCCATCGGGCCAACGTCATGTCATTTTTGAACCCGCTGTGCGATCCGACGGGACCTGGTCGAGGATCGACGCGACGTGCTTCAGCTCTCCCCTCCCTTCTCTTTCCCTTCCCGCCTCCCTCACATTCCTCGCAGCATACCTCCACCTACTCGTACTGTACTTCACTATGCAGGCTTGACCGACCACCCGGTATGGCTTGGGCGAGAGCTGCACCTTGCACGTCTCACCGCCCCGAAACGAAACCGCTCAGCCACCTCTTGAGTGCTGTCATTCCACACTCACCGAATGGACATGTAAGCGTCCGCAAGTCAATGCGACCTGCTTTAATTAAAAGTACATACGACATAATGGGTGAGGACTAAAGGTACAGCAGCTGCTTGACATGGTCACAGGGTATCTCGTAGTCGCCCACTCCAAAGGCATGGTCATCTCCGTCGAAATACCTCCCCCACTCCTCCAGCATCCCAGCAAGCAGTGCTTCCGCCCTTCCTCGCACAAGATCCGGGCTGCACGCCTCCCCTCCTGCTCCTCCCTTTTGTTCGGTGCTTTTCCGACGGCTGCCTTCCCTGCTCCTTCCCCCTTCCCAGCTGCATTGTCCAAGACTCGAAACGGAAGGCCATGTCGAACGCCGGAACCAGACGGATTTCGCCCAAAGAACGAGACTGAAGTGGCCGGGACAATTGTGCACGTATCGCGAGAGCGCGGCATGGACACAGTGTGAGTGAAAGGTGGAAATGATCCGTCGATAACTTCGAAAGGTTGGCACATAAACAGGACACTGCCGTGAGGATTGGCTGGTGGGAACAATCACTGCGGGCTCACCTCGCAGACAAAATCGAACCTGAAATGACAGAACCCTAGCCTACTCCGCTCGCTTCTTGCCCCTCTTGCTCGCTTGGGTCTCTGACTCGTCGACTTCGGGGTGCAGCGATGACAACGTGTCTCCGCGTGCAATTGCAGCAAGGAGTTCGATAAGGCTGCCGGACTCGGGCTTGGTCACTTTAGGTCGGCTCGGGCCGGCCTCGCGGGGGTCCCCGTCCCGCAGCGCGACCCCGTCATTGCTCGGAAAGCCGACAGGAGCTTGCGTGGTCGCCTGCGGGGCGCTCTCGATCGGATCGAAGATCGACATCGCTCCGAACTCGCTCGGGCGGTATGCGACCGACAAAGCAGGATTGGTCTGGACCTGCGGGCGAGGAGCGCCGTACAAGATCTCGCCAGCGGAGCAGACGTTCCTTTCGCCGGAATGCAACGCGTGGTATCGCCGGGCAAAGGTCATGCGTTGCTCATCGTTGTAGCCGTCCTTGATGTCGCGGGCGTGGTGAATCTGCCAATCCAAGTCCGACAAGCGTCCGGCCGGCTGAGTGAAGGTGGACAAGGGTTTTCGGTCGTCTGCGAATCAGCTCGGTCTCTCGACAAGCACCTCGGCCTTACTCGCGTTGGTGTGATGGTCGGGGTGGCACCTGTTGCACATGATCCTCTTGCGCCAGTCTATACGTCAGCTTCGGGAATCCAACCCCATCGAGCCAAGAGGTACTGATGTATCCACAAGGACATTGCCAGTCGCCTTCGCTACCGAGCGGAATCTCTCTCTTGCCAAGTCCGCCAGGACGAGCAACTCCGCATCTGTGGGTCAGCGTTGGCAGCCACCTGAGAGACCTGCGGACTGACTCGTGACAGATGGCCCGCCTCGCGTAGTTCTGAGTTCCGCACCAGTATTCGCAGCAGGCTGCTTTTTGAGCAAAGGCTTCAGTATATGATTATCCACTTACTCCAGTCACCTCGGGCCGGACTGTAGTCGAGGATCTTCTTCGGCCTGTAGCTCACCACGAGTGGCGGTTGCTGCTCGAAAACGAGATCGGGGTATAGGGCAAGCTCCGCTGTCGAGCGCTTGCGTTGTCGGCCTCCATCAGGGGTACAAGCGCCTTGCGCACCTAAAGCCCACGCGGGAATACCAGTGTGATACCCCAAAGTTACAGCCGGCGGTTGATGCCATCGCATGTTGATGTCGGGCTCGCCGGTCGCCGACTCCGTTGCTGGCAGGTGCCAGGATGCTATGGTACCCCAAGCTGGTGGTCTGGTCAGACGGTCGGCGGTATGGACGTATAGACCAGTACCGAAAGAAACGTTCGAAACGCCGTCGGCATGGTTGTGGGCTTGCGGTGCGCCCTGCTGCATTCGGGGTGGCAGGTAGGGCTCACTCTGCTGAGGTCGGTTGCGCAAGTAGTCGCGCATCATCTTTTCACCAAACAGGTCGGTGGTCCTCCTAAGCTGTTCGTCGATCGGTCGAGTGGGAATCGCTGACCCTACTGACGAGGCGATCGAGATCGCAGAGGTGTCCCGTCGATAGGCTGGAGGTGTGGGAGGCGGAGGCGGAGGAGGAGAGGGCTGCGGGCGGTAGTGGAAGCTGGCGGCCGCGGGGTTGAGGATGAACTGGTGGACAGCGCGTCCTCCCTTCTTCAGATCACTGACGGGGTTATGAGTCGCTGGCGACGCATCCGTGCCGACCGCATCGTGAGCGATCTCCTGGGCGAGCTCCTGAGCGATCTCCTCCAGAAGACGCCTGACCCCGTCGCGCTCCAGGGAGGCGGTCGGAACGGACCTGTCTCTATCGGGAGTTCCGGGCGGCACTGTAGTTTGTGGATATTGCGAACGGTCAGATGGGCCGCAGTGAGGCACGGAGGCGAGCTCAGGATCGGTCGCCCGTCGGGAGTGCCAAAGGACCCCGTTGAGCAACTCGCGACGACAGGGCTCCGGAACGGGACCGTACTGCAACGATCCTATCGAGCCGAACTTGTTCTTCGCGAAAGTCATGTCGGGCGAGGAGCTGCTGGTTTCGGAAGCAGAGAAGCTGTTGTACACGGGCTGTGGTTGCACAGCGGCTGCGACCGCTTCAGGCGAGACGCATGGGTTCTCGTCGTGCAGGAGACGGGCGAGAGGCCGAGCGAAATCGTCTTCGAACATGATGCCGCCTTGGATGTGGGAGTAAGCAGGCACCGGTGAGGGACTGCTGGCGGTGCTGGCGGTGTACGCTTCGACTTCTCCTGCCGACGAGGTCGGGACGTGACGAGCAAGATCGAAGAGGGACAAAATAGAGAGGTCGTGCCAGCGAAGATCGCCCTCTCTCTTGTTCAGGCCCGCGATAGGCGTTTCATCGGCCATCGGTCCCGGCGGCGACGGCTGAAGTGGTCAGCGAAGTCCCGGTGGGGGGGGAGGGGGGCACCGGTCAAGATGGTAGGCGTGAAGAGGCCGCTGTGAGGCGAGTGTGTCAACGGGGACCACGAGAAAGGTAGATAACTGGGTGGTGGCGAGGAAGGTGGTTACTACGTAGGAGAGAGTGAGGCTTCGTTCATATCCGACGAAAACTGATGGCTATCCGATAGGCGGTCTGAATGGACATCACTCACAGGTGTGGGTGACAGGGCCTGCTCATGTTCGGTCGGCTGTTGCTCGTTGAAACGGACTGCGCCTCCTGCTTTACCGCAGGCGGGGTCCGCAGGGGTCGGGTGGACTTGGGACATGTTGGGAGCAACGTGAGAAGAGATAGCTGAGGGAATGTAGGGTGAGGCGGTGTGAGGAGGACAGGAGGTGGGCAGATGTCGCCGTTAACGAGGGTCTCTTTGTTGAGCTTCCTTCCCCTTTGTGACTGCTGTGAAGGTGACAAACCTTACTGATACAATGCAGGTCAGGTGTAGGTGTGCGACAGCCGAAGCCGAATGAAAGCGAGGTAGAATTGAGAGCAGTTGGGACGTGAAGGCGTGAAGGATGGATGTACAGTTGCAAAGAAAGAGAGAATCGGAAGAGGAGTGAGCTTATATCTGCGACAGTCAGAGGTCAGTGCGTCGGTTAGTCACTTCGGAGATTTGCGGCTCCCACGCTCACTGATCTGACAGACGGCTGTCTGATGCTGTAAACCAGCCCGTCTGGCACTCTTCTTGGGTACTGAGTCTGTCCCACAGCTTTGATTACTGTGAGCGGTCGCTCATGAACAAGACTAAGCTGGGTGATCAATGCAACCGGTCGGAGAGTGGAATCGCGTACTCCCCGCAGATTGGTTCTGCACCACCCCGCACAGGACCTGCTTATTCTTCTCTCCCTGCATCCCCGCGCACTGTTCAGGCCGGCCGGCCAGCAAAGCACCTCTAACCCCATCACATGATACTGCTTATATCTCTCTGGTGCCTGGGTGCAAGCGCTGCGTTGTCGATAAGAACGGCTGGTCTATTCTGGGCGCGCACGAGACGCAACCGGGCGCCACCGTTTCACTGATACCCGGCTTCCCGGCAGTAGATGTGACGCAACGGCTCCCTTACACAGCAAATACCTGCAGACGACAGGGACCTCATTGCATTCACAACCGCTGAATGTCCCACTCGAGACAAGCAGCCCACCCCGATTCCGGCAGCTACATCCCTAGCTTACGTGCCGACCAGCCGGCTCGCCACTCGAGTTCACCACCAGCGACGAAGGGCCGCGAGCGTCGATTCCATCGCTTTGGCGAGCGACTTTCGATCGATTACGGAACTTTCCGACGGGGAGACTTGGCTCAGGAAGACAGGTCGGAAAGGTCGGACTCGACCTTGACGTTGGCCTTGCGAGGCTGAAATGGTAATGAACGGTTGGCCGGATGTGAAACGTGCGAGATCGGTCCGGGTGATCGTAAGTGGACGCAAGAGGGAAGAACCCGTTGTATAGGCGCGGGAGGAGGTGAAAAGTGGTGGGCCCAAGGAGGTAAGCGGGAGCAGTCGATCGGGGCCGACACTCACAGCCTTTTTGGGCGCTTTCGACGGCGACTTGTTCGCTTTCGTGCCCTGTCGTAAGCGGAGGCCGGGCTGCCACGAGGATAGTCTCACCTTTGAGAATGCAGCACGGGGTGTCGATGACTTCGAGTCTGTGCCGATAAGCTTCGAAGCCATGGCCTTTTGCCGCGGAGTCGTCTTGGTAGGTTTCACCTCTTCCTCGCTGAGCTCGCTGTCAGAGACTGACTCCTGCTCGTCAGGTATAGAAAGCCGGATGCGAATTTCCTCGTCTCGACTCACCGCCTTGACCTTCCTCTTTGTTCCCCGACCAGCCGTCGACTTGACGCGAGGTTTGACATCCTCTAGCTCTTCCTCCGACCCGCTCAACGCGCTCGACTCCTGTAATCAGCTCACGTCACCTCAACCTGACCCACTCACCGAGTCAGCGTCCGCCTTCTTGCTCCGACTGCCCTTCCCTCCTTTCGGTATCTTTGGCTTGATCTCGACTCCCTCCGGCATCTTCTGCAGCTCCTTCACGAACGCGGTCGTCCGACCTCCCACCTCAATCCACTCGATCGTCGCTGGGTTCCCGTCAGGCTGAGGTCAGAACGATCACAGTGCATGAGCAGGAGCACGCACCAACGGCAAGTGCGACTTGCTTTTCGGTTTGAGGTCCTCCCCTTCTCCTTCATCGCTCTCACCCCCATTCTCTCGCTTTGCCTTTGCCTTTGCCTTCCCTTTCGCCTTTGCCTCCCGCCCTTTGTCCCACCGCCATCTGAACAGCCAGTTCTCGGGGAACTGGTGATGATCGGCGTTGACCTCGACAGCGTACTCGCATACGGCTCGTATTTGATGATGAAGCGCTTCGATTTGGGCCAGCGTGAGAAGGGGCACAGGGCAGGCGGGGTGTATCCGAGCGTGATAAAGGACCTCATCGGCCACCCACTGCCGTCAGCATGCGAGTAGATACATAAAGTCTTGACCCACGTTACCGACACCCGCGCTGAACGCCTGATCCATGATCAACCCCTTCGTCGTGCCCTTCTTCTTCTTGATTAGCTCCTGGAACTCCTCTATCGTCGGATGCGAGAGGATCGGGTCGAAGCCTAGCTGGCTGACTGGAGGGTTTGCTTCCACAGGGCCAGATACGAGGCGTAAGCGGCCGAGGCGCCGGCCTGCAATCAGTGTTGACTGACAGCACAACCACCCACCATCGAGGAATGCGAGCTGAACTGGCTCAGTACCGACAGACCCAGCTTGAGGCTCTAGCTCGAGCACACTGCAATCAGCTCATCCTGATTGACTCGGCTTAGAGTGTTCGCACAACTTGTGAAACTGTTGTGAGCTCTTCACCCACATAGCAACCTGTAGGAGCTCACCCTTGGAGGCCAAACGCTGGACCTCTCTCGCGGTCTCCGTCGATACCAGGTCGGCTCATGACCTTGCAGCTGCTAGTTAGGACCACCTCGACCAGTTGCTAGGTGAAGTACCTGTATCATGCCGGTCATGCCGAAATGCATAACCGGGTGCCGTCCTTCGCCGTCCAGTACCATCCAGAAGCTGGCATCAGCGCAAGCCGAAGCTTTGAAGATTCGCTCACGTTTTGCCTTTCCGTTCACACGACTTGATGGTACGACCTTCGACCTCTTTTGCCTGGCTATGAGCGGAGTGTCTATAACACAGCAGGAACAGCTCGCAAACTGCTCATGGTCCGTTCCCCCAGTGTACACGATCTTGTCTTCGGTCGTCAAGACTTTTGCGATCTTGTATCCAACGCAGCTGTCTTGAATGAGCTTGCGCGCCCTTTCGACTTCTGCAGCCCGTCAGCACTAACATCCACCTGCAAGCCAAGCTTGAGTTTACCTGGCAGCTCGGGCATGTCGACAGGTGTGGTGTACAACCTAGTAATGAATGATTTGCCCCGATGATCGGAGCTGATTCAACCGCTCGAGCTCCATCGTTTAACGGTGATGGCCGAAGATTTAGGCACAGAGTCGACGTCACGTCCTGCGCTTGACCCGTCCCGGTCTTCTCGGCACGGCGGCCCCAGGGTATTTGGCATCAATCAAGCCGCGGCCATCTCCAGACCGCGTCTCCACTAAAGTTGGTGGTGTACTCAACTCTCCTTTCATCTATTTCTAACTCCCGGTTTCGCATCTGATAATCTACTGTGACGACTTGACCCGGGCGAGCATCGTATCATGCGCTTATCACTACAGCCTCAGCCGGGTGCATCCCGCCGCGAGACGCTCATCAACACGCTGGTACTTCTCGGACGCATTTCGGTGCTTCTGCGACTTTGCCGCTGGATCTTCGTGGACGGGTATCGCCATATCCGAGCGAGGGGCCTTGGGGGAAGCATCAAGGAGTTCTACGACTCATTACGAAATGTGACTACACAGTTGCTACCGGTCTGGACGGAGTTGACGCTGATGCCAGGTCGCGATACGGCTGATGTTGTCATTGCCGTCAGCGAGGCGGAAGATCGCTGAGGAGATGGGCAAGACGCGCGCACAATTGCGGTCCAAGATCCTGCAGAAGCAGTTGCCGGACGGTGTGACGCTTACCGAGACGAGGACGCTACCCGAGGAAGGTAGAAGCAGGGAGTGGCTTGAGGGGGAATGGGCGAATCTGCGAAAGCTAGAGAAGGGGGATGTTACGGACGGCAAGGTCAGCGGGACAGTGTATCATGTGAGTCCAGATAGATCGCTACTAGCTGCTGTGGAGTCAAGGTAGCTGACGACAGGGCGGCGAGGAACTGAACCGGATTATCACGGACGCAATGCACAACTTCCTGGTCGCAAACCCGCTGCACTCGGATGTCTTCCCCGCAGTCCGGAAGATGGAGAGCGAGATCATCAGCATGTGCTTGAACCTGTACAATGCTCCCAACGGCGCGGGCACGAGTGAGCTACATGTGAGACAAGCTGTCTGACTTGCTCTTATGCACAGCGACATCGGGCGGAACAGAGTCCATCGTGATGGCCGTGAAGACGTACCGGGATTGGGCCAAGGCGATCAAGGGCATCACCAAGCCTGAGATGTGAGTTCCGTGCCGCATAACAAGCCTGAAGCTTATGAACAGGGTCGTTCCCGCTTCGGCTCATGCGGCATTTTTCAAAGCGGCAGGATACTTCGGTATCAAGGTGCATTCAATTCCGGTCAACCCCAAGACAAGACGGGCGGACGTAGGCGCGATGCGGCGGGCTATGTAGGTTTGACTGCGTTCTGCAACACAGGCCTGATCAGCAGCAACCCCAACACTATCATGCTTGTCGGCTCCGCGCCGAATTTCCCGGACGGTATCATTGTGCGTATGATCGCTGGAAGCCGAACTTGGGCTCATGATGCAGGACCCGATCACCCATCTTGCTGCTCTTGCGCGCAAGCACAAGATCGGCATGCACGTCGACTGTTGTCTTGGATCGTTCCTGATGCCGTTCCTAAGCCGGGCCGGCCTGGGCGATGGCGTAGAGAAGTTCGACTTTAGCGTTCCTGGTGTGACTAGTATCAGCTGCGATGTGGTCAGTATTGCGGGACGATCTGCAACTATCGCTGACGAGCAGCACAAATACGCTTTCTGTCCCAAGGGTAGGGATTCGAGATATATCCGGTATGTGCACCGCTCATTGACAGGCGTCTCGGTGATCATGTACCACTCCGCCGAACTCCGCCGGCATCAGTACTACGTCATCACGGACTGGCCCGGAGGAGTCTACGCTAGTCCGTCACTGGCCGGATCTCGTCCAGGTGCGCTGTTGGCCGGATCATGGGCGGTGATGAACCACATCGGCGCAAAGTGAGCTGGTTGCAACTCCCCTGCCGACACATCTAACGATTGTAGGGGATACACCGACTCTTGCCGAACCATCGTCTCCGCTTCCCGGTCCTTCGCCGCGGCAATCAAATCCCGCTTCCCGGAAGACTTGTATGTCCTCGGTAATCCGATGGTATCGGTGGTGGCCTTCTCGAGCAAGACGGTCAATATATATGCTCTCGGCGATTTAATGAGCAAGAAGGGCTGGCATCTGAGCGCGTTGGCAAATCCGCCCGCGCTGCATATGGCCTTCACTGTAAGTCACTCGCAGAGTATCACAACTACCGGCTCACTCCAGCTTCCCTCGGCTGGAAGCGTAGAGAAGCTGATCGATGGGTTGGCTGAAGGGCTTGCAGAGCTCAAGTCATCACCCCAGCCCGAAGGAGATATGGTTGCGCTTTACGGTGAGTCCAGTCGCGTGAGATTGGAAGCCTTGGAAGCATTGGCTGACGAGTAGGACTTGGGCAGACGAGCGTGGGACCGCATGTTGTTGACGAGCTTGCGAGGACTTACCTGGACGTCCTGTACGAGTGATGCTGGACTGCTGGTGGTAGATTGTGTGGGTTTATGCATGGTTGTGAAGTTGGCATGTTTCCTTGTACAACTGCGGATCTACAGATCTTTCTTCTCCTGTGACACCTCCGGTGCAACTCGGGGCGGTAGCCTGCCAACGTCGGTCTTTGCGTAGATATTGCTGATGCGCTCGTACTCGACTGGACGTCAGAAGACAAATCGGCCGAGAAGGATCAACTCACCACTGTCATGATACTCGGTCAAAGCTGGGAAACCGAATGCGACGGTAGTCAAGATCCATTTCCACTGATCGTTAGCTCGCGTTGTCGCCTCGCACGTTGATGCTTACCCCTGCAGACCAGGGCGTCTTGTGCTTCTGCAGCATCGAGTACATGTACGCCGGTTCGAGGACGAGATGCTATCTTCAGCTGCAGACTCGGGCGTAGAGACATGGAGACACACCATCAGGGCTGCAAAGATGGCAGCGCCTGGCAAGAGATGTCGCCCGCCGAGCTCTGTGATCTTTGCACGGAATAGGTCGGCGTAATGACCCCATCCGAACAGCGCGAAAAGTAGCACGCTCAGGGCAAGGCCCGTTATCGTGGGACCGACGGGGCCGGGCGGGGAGTAGTAGTCGATCGTCGGCCGGAGGGGCTGCCGTGAGCTGACGGGATGGCGCTACGGAACATCTCGACATACCACCTTGTAGTGCTGCAGCGCCTCCGCACGCCAGGCATTGAGCCTCGGCTTAATCTCAAAAACGGACTTGACGGGCGGGTCGAGCGGGATCTCAAACCTGACCTCCTTGCCTGACGGCGGTGGATGATAGAACATCAGGATGAATCTCCCCTCCGGGTCGACTTGCGCGATGTGCAGCCAACCGAGATTGCCCGGGATGTTGAACTTGTGCTTGAGGATCGCGGTGAGGTGGTCGGGCCGAGCATTGTACTCGGACGTGATCTCGTTGCTAGGATCAGCGATGGGGTCAGGGGGCTCTGAATGGCTCACAGCTCTTGCTGACCTGGAGTGACGCGCGTCGCCATGGTGAGTGGTGTGTTGAGGCGAGGTGAATCGATATCAAAACAGGTCCGAAGCGTAATGCATGCAGATCGATCCGAGGCTGCTGATAAGTTCAGGCACGAGGTGGTCACCGTGGGAAGCCAGTCTTAGGATGTGTGATCATGTTAACCGGAGGTGGCCGCTTGAACCCGAGTCGTCCTCGAGCCCGCTTTCCCGAAATCTCGTCCGTGTGTCAACCTGAGCTCGACAGACAGTACCCCCGCTTTCTGGCTACACCACCTCTTCGTCGTCAACAGGCCGCCCGTCCGGTCCTCAGAGCTGTTCGAATCCTCCCAAGACGTCAAAATCTATGAGCACAGCTCGCTCGCCCAACATGAGCGTGAGTCAAAAGTCCCTTGCTCGGCTGTAGCTAACAATGCAGCAAGCACGCCCCAAGCAAGCGGGCTTGACGATTGTCATCAAGCTCGGCAGGTCATGTCTTCATGAGATGGGACCCAGCTGATGTTCAGGCACCTCTTCCATTGTTTCACCCACACCACCCTTCCTCCCGCATCTGCAACTCCTCTCATCAATAGTTGAAACCGTCGTCAAGCTACGAGAGATGGGCCATCGCGTCGTCTTGGTCTCGTCAGGGGCTATCGGCGTCGGATTGAGGAGAATGGGTCTGAACTCAAGAGGAAAGGGTCTGAGTCGCAAGCAAGTGGGTCACGAGCTGCGATGGGCGTGGATAGAAGCTGAAGTTATAGGCTCTGGCTGCTATCGGTCAAGGTCGCCTGATAGCTTTGTACGACAACCTCTTCGGGCAGCTGGACCAGCCTATTGCGCAGATTCTCTTGACACGCATGGATATTTCTGATGTGAGCAGAGCTGACCGTCCTCCGTCGAGAACAAGCTGACCTGTGCAGAGGACCCGGTACCTCAATGCGCAGAACACCTTCTCGGAGCTGCTCTCCATGGGTGTGGTCCCAATCGTCAACGAGAATGACACAGTCTCGGTCTCTGTGAGCCACTCATGGCATTTGATGATCTCAGCTCACGTGCAGGAAATCAAATTCGGTGATAATGACACCCTCTCAGCTATCACTTCGGCCATAGTCCATGCAGACTATCTCTTCCTGCTGACCGATGTGCGATGCCTGTAAGTCCGCCAAATGCAGCTGAGTGGTCATAGGGCTCATGTACAGCTATACCGACAACCCCCGCAATAACCCCGACGCCAAACCAGTCCGGGTCGTGCGCGATATACAGAAAGTCAGGCAGCAAGGTATGCACGTCTCGAGTTTCCAAGATCTTAAAAGCTCACCGTCAGTGTCCACGTCTACACTGGGGACATCGTTAGGAACCGGTGGGATGTCGACAAAGCTGATCGCGGCGGAGCTTGCTACGGCGGCTGGAACAACGACGATCGTCATGCACTCGGCACACGTCGAAGATGTCTTCGGTGTGATTAAGGGTGGCGCGGGACCGTCTGGGGACGGAGTGGAGACGCCAAAGGTGGACGATGGCCCATTGTGTACCCGGTTCCTGCGTCATGAGGATCCAATACGCGAGTGAGTCTCCTGACAAACTGCCTTGGAGTGGACCTGACTAGCAGCCGAAAATGGTGGATTGCCCACGGTCTGCACTCGGCAGGCGTCATCGTGTACGTGTCGCATACCAATCACGAAGTATGGGCTGCTCACAATCAGCATCGATGAGGGCGCGTTGCGAGGGCTCAAGCGAAAGGATTCGGGCGGAAGGCTACTCCCCGCTGGAGTTGTGCGCGTCGAAGGACCCTTCGCGTCACATCAGGGCGTGAAGCTCGTCGTTCGAAGGCGCCGCCATCCGACAATAGCAAATGGTGCGGATCTGCGTGACTCCATCGACGCCTCCGACGCCTCGATGCCGCCAAGTCCCCGTCAACGCATTCCGTCAATCGCAACTACAAGTGTTACCTCAAGCGAGATCTCACCGTCCATGGCTCCTCAGCCGGGAACACCGACTATTCAACCCGCTCTATCTCTGTCATCATCTATCGCCTCACTTGACCCTTTGTCTCGCTCTGTTCCCCCCAGTCCGGCAATCACCGCCTTGACAGAACGTCTTTCAGCAACACACATGGAGTCCGGTCAGTCGGGTGTCAAGATCGTGCATGAGTTGGCTGTCGCTCGAGGCGAACGAGCCGCTGGACCAGAAGATGACGAGTGGGAAGAGGTCGAAGTGGGCAAAGGCTTGGCGCACTACAACTCGGTCGAGATTGACAGGATAAAAGGGCTCAAGAGGTGAGCACGACTCTGCCAACGGTTTTGGCCCCGCTGACATGCAGCTCGCACATCGAACAGATTCTCGGGTACGTAGAGTCGGAGCATGTGGTGGACTCGATCACGTTTTTCAGCTAGGAGCGACAGTATACGCGCTTGATAGCGTCCATGCATAATATCATAGATCTTTGTTCCACTCGAGCTGGATGACGGTGGCGGAGCCGGGTAAATCTCGGGAAAGGCGGGTGACGAGGACGAGGGAGCTGTCTGCCGGATGGGATGGGTAAACAAGCACCGTTCTGTTATTCACTTCCCTTCATTTGCACTTTCATCCGACATCACCTTCACAATTTTTGTCGCGCAAACATCCCGACATCTTCGCCATGGCGCCGCCGGTGACGCCCCGAACAGCAGCCAGGCGGGCGAAGAAGGCGTCGCCGCATGTGCCCTTCAACGCCCGGCCCAAGGATGTCGGAACGTGGGTTGAGACGGGATGTCACCGCTGAGAAAGAAAGACTGACGCGCAGTCGTACCGGTCTCGCAATGCCGATCAACGTCGCGCGAGACTCCATGGGCTTCGAGAACCCCTCCGAGTTTTTCATGTCGCCCAATGGGACGGAAGCGCCCGGGACGACCGGCACGATCAGGACGTTTGGTGGGACGGCTGCGTCGTTGATGAAAAGCACGGCGGGATCAAGCAGGATCGGAGTCGGATCGGCTGGGCTGGGTAATGATCAGACGCCTGCGCCGGTCGGGAAAAAGGGGAGGTTCGAGCAGCTGGCGGGGGGGAGTGATGAAGAGGATGTTGCGCTTGGGGAGGATCTGTTAAACGACGGGGATGACATCTTGGATCATCGTGCGTGACAGTGTGTCGGCGAGCGAATGCTGACAGCAGATCTATCCAGCCCGGGACCTTGGTTCGCGACGAACGGTTGGTGTGGACATATCGACGCCTGCAACCAAGCTGACATGCAGAACCGCCGACCATTTCCCTTCCCACCCCTTCGCAGATCCCGGCCGCGTCACAGACCGCAGGCTTCGATGACATACCTACCCCTCAACGAGCCACCGCTTCACTCCGCAGGTCGCCTCGCATTGGGGTGGGCAAAGGTCTACTGTCCTCCCCCTTGAAATCGACTTCCGTCAACGCAGCCATCGTGCCCTCACCCGCCAAATCAACCGCGTCATCCATCCAACACATGGATGCCCTCGACTTTGAGCTCGCCGGGATGGACGCTGAGGGACCGTCGGGTTTGGAACCGGACGCTTCGATGGGTGCACCGCCGAGCCCATCCGAACCGGCATCACCACCCGTTCGCTCACCAAACAAGCGAAACCGGAAATCGAACGCGACGAGCGTGGGCGATTTCCGCGACATGGAGGACGAACATCGACTCAGTCTGGGTAGGATCAAGTCGAGAGAGAGGATCGTCGACCCGGACGATGAGGACGAGGATGATGGACCTGGAGCAGGGGATTTTTCATTTGGGGCGGAAGACGCGTCACTGCCAATGGATTTCGGGAACGACGACCAGTTTGACGCCGGAGGGAACGACTTTGGGGCCGTCGCGGGGGATATGGCTGATGAAGATATCTCGCTCGAAGCCGCTGCGGTCGCGAGGGAGAATCAGGAGGGCCAGGACGAAGAAGAAGAAGAGGAGGTGGAGCCACTACGCCGGCCGGTGAAAACCAAGACTAAAGGGGCGGCGCGGTCACGAGCCACCTCGTCGCAGGCAAGAGGCGCGAAGCAAGCGGAGAAGCTTGCGGAGAGGAAGCGGATGCGGCTGTCGCGCATCGGCGCCGAGGACGAGAATCAATACGTCGGTGACTTTGTCATGCGAAGGTCGGGGCGCACGCACATGGCGCCGCTGGAGTACTGGCGCGGGGAGAAGGTGGCGTACGGCCGGGGTCATGGTCTCACCGAGATCAAAGAGGTGATCCGTTTACAGCCCGATGTTCGCCCAAGTCTCTCCAAAAGCCGCGCTGCGAGAGCGAGGAGTGCAAGCGAAAAACCGAAGCGGAAGGTCGAGGACAAGGAGAATTTTGAGGGCTGGGACGACAATACGGATCCGGTCGGGCACGTTACGGAATTTGCGACGGGGAAAGATATCCAGCGGAGTGCGTAATGTCCTCAGCGGATGCTACGAGCTGACCTGCAGGAATCGCATTCACCAAGGACCACCTCGAGCCGAAACAGGTGTCTGGGAGCGAGTTCAAGTACCAAAAGGTCTTTGGAGAAGACCAGTTTATCGCTTCCGGAGTGGTGTATATCCCGGTAGGCGGGAGCAAGCCTTCCAAGCAGTCGAAAGATAACTCCTATGTCAGTGGATCAAGCCATCAAAGGCACTCCGCTGATTGCAGGTATTCTACGTCATTGCCGGCGCGGTGCAGGTGACAGTCACCAAAACGTCATTCGTGATGGTACCCGGCGGGATGTTCATGGTGCCTCGAGGTGGGCCATCATGCATGTGAGATTCGAGACAGAACTGACCGCAGGGAACGAGTACGAGATCAGCAACCTGTCGCAGGAGACCGAAGCCGAGCTGTTCTTTGCGCAAGCGAGAAAGATTCGGATGAACGAGGCGGACGAGACGGCCTTCGAGCGGTTGCAAGCGCAGGTGCGAGCGCGGTCGGCGAGTCTGGCTGCGAGCGAGAAGCCGCCTTCTAGGGCTGCGACGAGGGAGGCTAGTGAGGATGATGCTGAGGAGGCCACGCCGAAGGGTAAGCGCCGTGCCCGGGCATACTAGGCGGCCCCAAGACGGTGCCGTGGTGACCGGTTTGCATGCGAGGTCCGTGGTCTGACTTGTACGACTTGATACACTTATGGGATTGAACATATATTGGTTGCATACTTCACCTGGCAACGCTACTCCCGCTGTAGTACCTCGTCGCCCAGTAAACCCAAATCACACGTGAACGCCTTGTATCAAACAAAACTGCACATACAACCCGAATGCCTGCAGGTGCTCTCCGCGGCGTCGAGCAAAATGTTGTCCTATGTCGCCGCCCCTGAGTTGCCACGTTATTGCACCGATCTAACGCCACTGTGGCGTCATCATGATTCTGCGGCAGTGCAGCCTTTTTTCTCGACGCTCACGGTCTCCGCATCCGATGAGCATGCAGGCGATGCATCCCGACCCGAGCGGGTATATGCAGGCCCTCCGCGTGCGCATGAGTGCGGTCGGACCAGTCCAAGCGGACGCCCCCTGCGAGGGCAGGCTGTATGCTTGAAGAACGTTGCGTTGAGGAATCGAATTGCCGTTTTGGGACGTGAGCGGGTGCAAACCAAGTTTGAGTGGGTTGGGATGGGTTGTGAATCAGCGACAGACGTCGGCCTCACTAGGCGGCAAGCGCACATCACTCCTATCATCCCTTGGCCCACCTTTGACTCATCATCATACCCCCCAACCCATCACATTCAAGTCATCTGTCCTTCTTAGTCACCTGACATCGGAAACGAGCAACACACAGCACCAAGCCCACGCATCCGCCATGCAGGCCGCTCGCGCGAATCCGTAAGTACAATACTCGCCACGGTTCTGGCGAGGCCGACGAGGGTTTTCGTCATACCCCTGACCGGACCCCTTCCCTTGTGCTTCACGCTGACATTGCCTCTTTCCATTCCCACCATCGCCACGCTCTCTTCCTCTCCTATCACTCGTAACTCTCCACGCCATGGAAATTGATACGAACAATGACAGGACGCGGAAGATTCGCATCACGAGTAAGTGGTCGTTACACACTGTTGATCATACGCTGACCCTCAGTCGTCGCCGCCGATTCACTCATCAAGAGAGACCTCTTGCGGCTGCCTGACCCCTTCGCGATCGTCTCAGTGGACTCGGAGCAGATTCACACCACCAGCGTGATCAAGCGCACGCTTAACCCGTACTGGAATGAGTAGGTCGAGATTGCGTTTGCCCATGGTACAGCACTGATGCGCAGGAACTTTGACATGTAGGCTATGACTCCCCATCCGCCCAGCCCATACTCACATCAGCACCGTCAAGGATTCGTCCATCGTCGCCGTGCAGATTTTTGACCAGAGGAAGTTCAAGAGAAAGGTAGGCTTCGCGCATCACGTCAGAAACGTCGCTGATCTTCGTAGTCCGACCAAGGATTTCTTGGCGTGATCAATGTGAAGGTGTCCGATGTAATTGATCTGGAGCTGGGAGGGCAGGGTGAGTGACAAGGTCCTGGATTGGACTTGGCACCGGCTAACCTACAGAAATGCTCACTCGAGAGTTGAAGAAGGGATCCGAGGGCGTGGCCGTCAATGGCAAGCTCATCGTGTACCTTTCCACGCAAACCAACACGCCTATCCAGAACCCCGGCCCTTCCACCGGCGCGGCGGACGGCAACGCTCAGCAGGCCAACGGCTCTGTTCTGAGTCCTAACACCGCAGGAGGATCCGGATCGCGACCTGGATCTACTCTGCGACCCAATGAACCGGACACCGCAGCTCCTGAGAACCAGACTCCGATCATCACGCAGCCATCAGCGGCTGTTCCTCAGCCTCAGAACCCCAATGCCGTCGCCGCTGCGAGCCAAGGCGCACCGACTGTTGCGCCGACCGCCCAAGCGGCGTCGACTGGACAGACGGGAAACCAACCGGGACACCAGTTCGACTCGCACTCGGACCAGCTTGGCCCGTTGCCTGCTGGGTGGGAAAGACGTATCGACCACTTGGGCCGACAATACTACGTCGACCACAACTCGAGGACGACCACGTGGAACCGACCGACCGACAGCGCGGTGTCCAACACAGCGAACCAGGCCAATTCCACCGGCGAGGCTCGGGCTCGACACAACCAGCGTACGCTCGCGGACGACATGCTCGACGTCCAGCCAACGGGAGGAACCGGTACGGCTACACCTACAAACAGCGGCGGGGCACTGCCGGGCGCGAGCAGCGCCGCCACCCAGGCCGGTACCGGCCCTCTGCCAGCTGGATGGGAGCAGCGATTCACTCCCGAGGGTCGACCGTACTTCGTCGATCACAACACACGAACCACCACCTGGGTCGACCCACGAAGACAGCAGCTCATCCGGGTCATCGCGCCGGGCCAAGGCAACCTTTCCGTCCAACCCCAAACCGTCAGCCAGCTCGGCCCGCTTCCTTCCGGTTGGGAGATGCGACTCACGTCCACCGCTCGGGTGTACTTTGTTGACCACAACACCAAGACGACGACGTGGGATGACCCGCGACTCCCGTCGTCGCTCGAGGCGAATGTGCCGCAGTACAAGCGGGACTTCCGACGAAAGCTCATCTACTTCCGATCGCAGCCGGCACTTCGATCCAACACGGGCCAGTGCCACATCAAGGTGTCGCGAGAGAACATCTTCGAGGGGTCCTACACCGAAATCATGCGCCAGACGCCCAACGACCTCAAGAAGCGACTCATGATCAAGTTCGAAGGCGAAGATGGTCTCGACTACGGAGGTCTGTCTCGAGAGTTCTTCTTCCTGCTCTCGCACGAGATGTTCAACCCGTTCTACTGTCTGTTCGAGTACTCGGCACACGACAACTACACGCTCCAGATCAACCCAAACTCGGGCGTCAACCCGGAGCACTTGAACTACTTCAAGTTCATCGGCCGAGTCGTCGGTCTCGGTATCTTCCACCGACGATTCCTCGATGCGTACTTCATCGTCTCGTTCTACAAGATGATCTTGAAGAAGAAGATTTCGCTGCCGGACCTCGAGTCGGTCGATGCTGGATTGCACCGAGGTCTCACGTGGATGCTCGAGAACGATATTACCGACGTCATCGAGGACACGTTCTCGATTACCGAGGAGCATTTCGGAGAAGTCGTGACTGTCAACTTGAAGGAGAACGGCGAGAACATCGAGGTCACCGAGGAGAACAAGAGGGAATACGTCGATCTTGTGACCGAGTACCGGATTGCCACGCGGGTGTCGGAGCAGTTCGACGCGTTCATGTCGGGCTTTACGGAGCTGATACCCCTGTGAGTTCCGGCCTTCAAGCTTCGAGGCTTCCGGACTATGTACGCTCCGCAGCTGACAGGACAGCGAATTAGTCTCAGTTTTCGACGAAAAAGAACTAGAGGTGAATGCTTTTCCTGCATCTGATTGGTCTGGGAGGAAGCGGATATTGTGGGGGGG
>JAHXHD010001261.1:0-51181 GCA_019857685.1 Papiliotrema terrestris | reverse complement strand
CCTCTCTTCTCAACGAGCTAATGAAAGAAAAGCAAAGTGATAGGATGTGGGATGCGATCCCCGCTTGTGAGTCGTTCCTCACATGCGGAGAGCAAGATCAGGGACGAGTATGCCTGACAGCACAGACATGAAGGCGAAGCTGGATGCCGAGATTGAGCTGCACAGGCGCAAACAGCTGCAGTTCACGGTTGTCCGACCGGGAGGACTTACCGATGAGCCTGCAGGCGGTGCTAAGGCAGGCATCACCCAGATCGCCAAGACGAGGTAAGTTTAGGCGCGGGCATCAACCTTGGGCCCCGAGCCGTTTGACGTCGCCGCCTGTCCTGACCGCCGCAAGTCTGGGACGGTGAGGGTATGATGACCCCACTCGCTGCCTCTCTTTCTGTCCGGCTAGCCTTCGCCCCGTTTGTCTATCCGCCTTTTGTACTATGTCGGCTGCTTCCTCCTCGTGCCTCCTGTCACGCTCCTGTCACGCTCCTTCCGACTCCCTATGATGTGAGAGCCCAGATACTGACGACAGCCGAGAGCTCGTGGCTAAGGCGCTGCTCGAGCTAGTCAAGAGCCCCAGGTCCGCTGGACTGACCATCGACCTCATGGACGGCTCGAACGACCTCGCGACAGAGCTCAAGAGGGTCGTTGACGACAAGACGGACGCCTGGACGGGCTAGCTGTCTGTCTCCCGTACGTACGTCGCGGAGCAAAAAATTGTAGTATACATGCAGGGTATAGCGATCGACGAGAAGATGTGTCGTCTATGTGTTCGTATCTGTTGCGCTCCTCCCGGCCTGACGATGCGCAGGGCAGGGCGCGTTGGCGCCCCCCTCATGAAGGACTCGTGCATGCCCGCCTGGTTGCCCTGTCAGTGTCGAATTGACTCTACGAGTTCGCGGAGCCCATAAGCGCCTGTAGGCGGCTCTCAAACAACGTCGCATTGATGGGCATCTCGGGCGTCTGGAACGGGTTCTTCATAACCGCGTCGGCATCTGCACATCAGCCCGACGTACACCTACGGCTGATCTCCACTACCGCAACGGCCTCCACCTCACATGCGTCCGATACGCCCGACCGTGCTTCGGAATGACACTTGGTTGTGATCTCTGGTGGACTCACAAATCTCATATACTTTCCGCATGAGCTCATCCAGCCCGGGAGCCCCTATCGAGTGCAACAGCACGAACTTTGTCCCTGGTCGTCAGCCAACCTGACCGCATCACTCGCAGAGAAATGGCTCACCAGTCGGCGTCAGGAACACCTTTCCGCCCCAGTTCTCCGCCTCAAACGAGTCCAGCCCGCCTGCTGATCCGTACGCCGGCGGAGCGGGCGTGAGCTTGGAGGTGATTGCGTGGATGCCGTGTAACGTTCCGGCAAGGATGAGAATGGTGTTGAGCGGGAGAGGAGGGAGGGTGTCTGCATGTCAGTACCCACTTACGCAGCTGCGCAAAACACCAAGCAAGGTTGAGCTGCGCTTCCTTGGCTCGAATTGGACTTGCCAGAGTATGAACGGCTAAAGACGAGTCCTCCCGCTTTGTTGATGACCCATAGTGCGTGTATTGTCATGCTGCCGCCGCAAGGCCGACCGAGGCCTGTGACGTTTCAAGTGGCTGAAAGCCTATCTATCTACCTGATCAAATCAGCGGTGTGCCAGGTGGAAGCGAGATGGGGCAAGGGCGAGTTGTAGGTGAGAGATGAAGCATGAATCCTGACCCAACGCTCATCTCGGTCGACGCGTTCGTTCGAGGAGCTCAAAAGTGGAGGTCTCGATCTGTCACGGATTGAGATGTTTTGACCTGAACGTGCCATTATCAAGTGGTGCTATGCATGTCCGATTTATGTACAACGCGGCGATCGGTACGCCTCTACCTCCTCCATTCTACCACTATTTGTGTTTTCTCCTATATGTGATTGCTATTAGACACCGGTTCCCATTCTCTATACTACGACAATATTCTGCGACCTAGTCGTCTCGGTGGTAGACATCCTTGGGCGAGACACCGTCCTGTCCTCGCTTGACGCTGCGGCGTTAGCAAGGTTCGCGTAGCGTGACAAGCTCGACTCACTTCTGTCGAGCCCAGGCCTTGATTCGGATGCTCGAGATATCGATGAATCCGCTCGTGGCGGTCGGCTCGAAGCCGCCCATCTCGTCCATCGACGAGAACTTGGCGTCGTACAGGCCCTCGTCCGAGTCTCGTCCCTCGACGATGACGTTGCCCTTGTACAGCTTCAATCGGACGATACCGTTGACCGTCTTCTGCGAGGCGGGGATAGCGGCAGTGATGAACTCTCGCTCGGGCGAAAAGAAGAAACCGTTGTACAGGATCTGCGAGAAGTTGGTGGTGATGAACTGGTCTCGCATGGCTCGGACGTTTCGGTCGAGCGTCATGCCCTCGAGGTCCATGTGGGCGACTCGGAGGATAGTGGCCGCGGGGGACTCGTAGCATCCTCGCGACTTGACACCGATGAATCGGTTCTCGACGATGTCAATTCGTCCAACACCGTGCTTTCGGGCGAGGGCGTTGAGGGAGAGGAAGATCTCGACGGCGTCCGTGACAATCTTGCCGTCGGCGGGGTAGGTGACCTTGACGGGCAGACCCTTGGCGAAGTCGATCTGCACCTGCTCGGGCGTCTCCGGGGCCTTCTGGGGCGAGGTGGTGAGCTTCCACATGTCGTCGGGAGGAGTCTGGTTGGGGTCCTCGAGAATACCGGCCTCGTACGAGATGTGGAAGAGGTTCTCGTCGGTCGACCACGGCTTGGCGGCGGTCTGGACGACAGGGATACCGTTCGAAGCGGCGTACTCGAGGAGAGCGGTTCGTCCGGCGAATCGGTTGTAGAACTCGGGGTCTCGCCACGGGGCAATGACCTTGATTTGCGGGGCGAGACCGTAGAAAGCGAGCTCGAATCGGACCTGGTCGTTGCCTTTACCGGTGCAGCCGTGCGACACGAAGTCGCATCCCTCTCGCTTGGCGACCTCCATCATGCCTCGAGCGATGACGGGTCGGGCGAGCGAGGTACCGAGCAGGTACACGTTCTCGTAGATGGCGTTGCACTGAACGGCAGGGTAGATGAGCTCCTCGACGAACTCCCGCTTCAAGTCCTCCAAGAAGAAGCCGGCCGCACCGCACTTCATGGCCTTGGCCCGAGCAGCCTCGAAGTCCTCCTCCTGACCAACATCGGCCATGAAAGCGATAACCTCATAGCCTTGCTCGATGAGCCAGAGGAGGATACACGAGGTGTCTGTCATGAGACGACGCTACAAATCCGGAATAGGTTGCATGCTCACCGAGACCACCCGAGTAAGCGAGGATGACCTTGCCCTTCTTCTCAGTAGACGAGGGAGCCATGGTGCAGAACAAGTTTAATGTATCAAGTCTATGCATGAGATCAGCGCATGTTCCCTACATATGGAGCGAACGAGCGGTGAAAGCGGCAAGGAGAGAAAAGAAGAGTCAGACATCCAAGGAAGAATAAACCTCAAATTCGCATCGCCCCAAACCACCTCCTCTCGACCCCACGACTGCAATGAGACGAGCCCAAAGCCCGCCGGGGAACCCTAAGCGCTCGAGAGGTTCAACTCTTACGACAGAGGGCTGCGACCCGGCAGAGTGGAGGAAAGGTGGTGAGAATGGGTACAAACTCCCCGAGTAGGGGAGGACACATTCGGTGGAAACTGCGTATGGTTTTACAGATGTTTTCATCATTCGAGAGGGAGTGGGTAGGTGTGATGTGGTAGAGGGCGAAGAGGGGAGGACGTACGGTTAGCGACGAGGAGAAAGGAGGGGGACTATGAACTACAACTGCTGTATCGTCAGCGGCAGCTCTGGACATGTACAGAGAAGCATGAAGACAAATGAATGGATCAGACAAAAGCGCTGGCAAGCGCATGAGCCCGCCCTCACGCAAATGAGGGAGGGGGTCCAGCCTCTCCCCGCGAAGGGAGAGGCCTAACTCATTCGACATGGTCGGTAAGACGGGGTGAGGATAGAAGGTCATCACTGAAGAGGGGAGGAGGATGTTGGTGCGGAGAGGAGAGTGGTGGCAGACTCTTGAACTCACAATGTAGCGCGATAGCAAGCAAAAGAAGGGGAGACCAAGTACAAAGGGGGAGATGGATGGAAGCAGAGGGAATTGATTTCCTTTTGAATATTTCCACACACTCGGGAAGCGAGAGCGAGAGAGAGATAGCGGATACGCGCTCAGTTACCGACTCGACGCGCTACTCATTTCTCCGCAATTCACCGCACAACTACCAGACGGTGTGGCGTTTCAGGTGGGTGGCGGATCAGGCGGAGGTCGCCGCTGCTCCCGAGTCCACGTTACGTCGCCGGATGATCACGCAGCCGACATGTCCGCACACGGCATCGCAGTTCGCTGGGGTCGATCTCGATTCTAGAATCGCCGTCTGCAGATATCACTCTTCGCCTGCACAACCCCTACCAGTGAAAGCGTCTCTTTGACCAACTTGATCAGCATGCCCGGACCACCATTCGGAACCGCCTCAGCCTACACCGACTCCTTCCCCTCTCCGCCGCCCCGCCAAATGACCATATCCTCGGAGACATGCTTCAACATGAACATGTTCAGAGGTGAGCTGGGTCGCCAGGTTCGATCTCTCGGGACTCAGTCGTTGATACCCAGACACCGTCAAGCAGTACCGAAAGCTAGACGACCAGATCATAACTCGCCTAAACCGCGCGCAAGCCCAATTGCGAGATCAGTCTCGGACATCCCGCTCGGTCGATGTCGCCGCCGGAGTCGAGGGCATGTGTCTGCATCTGTGGGAAGAGATGATGGGTGAGTGAGATCACCCCTCAAGAGCACAGTCTGACGACGCAGCCGGGTGGGCACATCGGCAGACGATGCTGAGCTACTGCCTGCAGACGGTTGGCTCTTCCATCGACGCGAAGAAACCGGCAGGAACCGGGCATGGGGATGAGCGTCTAGCTGCTCCGCCGGCGGCGGATGGCTATGTTTCGAGAAGAGGATGGAAAGAGGAGGAGGTCGTGGTGAGTCGGCACAACGTCGTTGCGTCTCAGATGCAGAGCTGATGCCAGGCGAACCAACTGGCGAACGAGGAAACGGTCGAAGCCATAATACGAAAGCGGACTCTGGACGGTGAGCTCCAGGGCCCGGGAGTTTGAGCTGGGCTGACTCCAGCCTTCAAATCTCGCTGTCAGTTTTTCAGCCCACCACCAAACACTCCATCAAGGGCGTGGTGGGACCTGGCAGACAGCGGCCGAAAAGGCCGTGGACCAGATCTGCCATAGGCCGGATCCGTCGCCCACAATCGCCCCACATGCCGTCTCATCCGCCATTCATCGCCAACTGCTCAGCAGTGGTGCTCATCGATGTCATTGTATGATCATATGTATGTTCATCACCGTCATGCTAATCGTACATCCCACCTTATACGTGTCACAACGACCCGCCGCCGTCCCACCATACAACAGTGACATCTATATCAGCCTACCTCTTCCTCTTTACCACCCTCGTGCTCGGCTTCCTCCCCTTGTCCTTCGTCGGCGCAGACTCTTCGCCGTCTGAACTGGCAATCGAAATGGCGTCCTCCGCTGATTTCCCCTGGTCTTTCGACACCGTCTCACCCCGGCCAGTCTTCTGCTTCTTGCTCAACGCCCTCGGGCCGGGTGAGGACACCGCAGATCTTTTACCAGCAGGTTTGGGCTTCGAAGGCGATCGTGGTCCAACGTCCTCTTGGACACGCTCACTTGTCCCTCGTCCCTTGCCCTTCGAAATCGCCGAGAGTTCATCGTCATTGACGCTCTCAAGTTCGTCCATAAGAGCAGTCAAAACGCTCGAACTCGAGCTGACCGGCTTGTTCGCCTGCGGGTGACCTTCGCTCCCTTCCTCCATCGGCTTCTCCTTTGATCCAGGTTCCGAGCCGTTGGTTCCCACTGCTGCCTCGTTTTGAGGCCGGCTCGCGCCCGTCCGCGTGCGGGGTGCGGCGCTGGGCGAACTGCGAGAGTCCGAGCCAAGCTGCAAAGGCTGATGCGGCATGGCCAGGCGCTTCAGAATGCCATCGCTCTCGTCATCCATCTCAGCATCGACCGGGTGGCTGATCTCGTCTTTTCCCCCGTTCCGGCTCGATGTAGTACCTGCGGGAACCTGGAAGACATCCTCGGCGGGCGCCGCGAACGTCGTCGTGTCCAGACGATCCTTGCCTCGTCCTCGTCTCGGATGGTCACGTGGCGCATTGAGCGAGAAGGGGCTTTCAGGGTCCGCCTCGTCGTCTCCAGCGGGCTCCTCCATGTCGCATATTGCTGACGCAAACATGCTTGTGACGGCGATTTGGTCGGCCGCAGTCAGTCGATGGGCTGAAGGGGCGAGCTGCCCGTCGTTGTTGGTGTTCAAAGTCGAAGCGGCGCTTGCCGAAGCCTCGTCGTCCATGTGCACATCGCCGTCCAGCTGCAGTCTGCGGGGAGTTGACGGTGATTCATCCAGCCTCGGATCATCTTGTCCCTCATGGGCCGCAAAGATCGTGGCGTTCGTTCCGTTCAGAGCGCCATTGGGACTATCCGGGATGATCGCGTCGACCACATTCGTTTCTGGCTCGAAAGCGGCCAATTGGGGATCGATGTTGTCTTCGTCCGCTGGATTCACTCCGATATCGAACGGCATTGCGCCCCGCGAGTCTGTCTCCGCATCGCGCGAGTCTGTCTCCGCATCCTCCTCCTGCTCCTCCTGCTCCCTCTTCTCTTCAACGTCTGCTGACCCTTCCACCGGTTCCTCCTCTTCCGTCTTGTCCGACATCCCTGCCGATATGACAAGGCTGTCCTCCTTGTCCTCCACCGCTTCCTCCTCTTCCGCTTCGGACCGACCGTCCAAGCCCGTTTGCCCATGCCGAGCATCGTCGACACCCGCACGACCGATGTCGGAGCTACTGGGCATATGCGACGCTTGATCCGCCGCCAGATCAGGCTTCCCTCCGCCGGTCTGCGACAACCACTGCACGTCCTGCGATACGTCTTGATCCGTTTGGACTCGCTCCGCATCATCAATCACAGCGGGCCGCATCTTGCGATATTCGTCACGGAGCGAGTTGATAATTACCTCCCAGTGCGGTCGCATTTCCTGCGTCTCGGGAAACCGCCAGACTTCGTGCATCTCCTTGTCATACTTCTGTCGAGCGATCTTCTCCTTCGCATACGGAACGGGGCGCTACGTATTAGCAGCCGCATCGGATGTACTTTCGCCCAGACTCACCTCTATAAAGCCAATGACTTCTTTCGGATGCTGGAGCAGGGTGTACACGTAGTGTATTAGCCACAGACCGCAATCAGAGAAGTTGTTTTGCTGCGGGACCTGTCGTCAGGGCCCTGTTCGCGCGATACAATCCTAGGCGAGCTCACCTTCGCCTCGACGTAAGAAGCATCCGAAAGACGGTACGTCGTCTGCAGCTTGTCCCGCGCCTCGAATTGAAGCCATCGCTCAAGAACGGTTTTCACGGCTCTATGCTGACCGCCAAGCGAATCGCAGGTGATAATCCAGCACCTATTCGTCAGCATCGTGCCAGATGGAGCTCAGGTCTCAACGCACTTGTCGCTGTCATGTATCTGCAGGTTTGGCCTTGATGGGTCGGACGGGGCCGGGACATGGCTGATCTCCTCATCCGGATCGGCAGGCGGGAGATTGGATGACTGGATCACCTGCGAGAAGGATGCGCCGTGCAGCCGAGTCGCCAGAGTGGAGATGGGAGCACCCAGGTCGTCATCGTCATCCTCATGAGCAGTGTCATCGAGGCTTATTCTTTCGCAGCCTCCCTGAACATCTCTCACTTCGTCACTTCCGTCTCCATCAGCCGAAGGGGCGCGACCGTGCGGTACCCGTCCGCTACCAATCAGAGTGAGCGGATCAAGACCCATGGAGGTATCGCCATCTGCATCCACATCATGCCTTGGGACAGCCGAAACATGACCGGTTTGGCCTTCAGTGGTTGCTGAACGTGTGATCTGCTGGTCGCCTTCGCCGTACCCAGCGCTCAACTCGTCGACTTCGTTCGCGTTGGCTTGCAATTCGTTTAGATCGCTATCGCTCTCTTCGGCATTCTCGGCCGTTCGGGATGGGGACCGGACTGAGCTCGCCGCTGCGTGTTGGCCACTGGCTGACTCTTTGCCGATCGACGTTCGTGCGCGTGTCACGGGCGGGGCGGCAGAAGACGAATCTTCAGGTGGCCCCGAAGCCGCCTTCTCCTTGAGAATACCACCTGGGTTGACGATGACGGCGAGATACCAGTGGTAGCTTCCGGTCAGCCTTGTCCACTGGGGCCCGCTCTGACTCACGCCTCGTTGATCGGTACGATGATATATTTCATGTCGAATATCGACTTGCCCTTGGTCCACTTGCGCACCGAGTTATATGCAGGCCAGGTCTGCGTGCCCGGATCATATCTACCCCTTGCAAGTCAGTGCAGCTCTCACCAGAGCGGAAGGTCAAGCACTCACGATCTGGACGACAGCTTGTCGTAGAAGAATGAGTTGAAGAGATGAATCTTGCACTGCATCTCATCCGGCAACGAAGCGATACGGTGCCTGTCACGTCAGAGTCGGTACCAGGTAGGGAGTTGTGCGACTCACCGCAGACCAAACTCAAGCAAGGTGTCATTGAGAAAGTCTCCGGTCTTCACCCTAAATCTATCTCCGCCGGTGATATGCAGCTCTGCACGACCGGTAAGCGGGTATGGGAACAGACTGAGGGTCAGCGCATGTCTTGGCAGCAGATAGGTCTACCCACAGCTCTTGCTTCTCGGCACTAGACAGAGTCGGTAGAAGCTGCTCCACCTCTGCCTTCGGCTGCGCCTCCTCGTCGGAATCTCCCACTTCATGGTACTGCCGATCTGCTCTGACCCTGTGGCTCCGCCTCGGCGCGTACGGTTTGTCGCCGTTGGTCGACGAATCGCGCCTGATGGTCAGGCCCGTGTGTGGAGTCCACGAGGAATGGCTTACGACATGTGGTCCTGCGGTGTAAAGTTGAGCTTCGACTGATTTGGATCGACCGAGATGTGTTTGCTGTTCTTCTTGCCTGGACCTGCGTCCGTCGCCGATGACGCATCAGAATCTCGCGCTTTCCTAGCAGGACGAGCGCGCTTTTCGGCAGCCTCGGCGGTCTTTCGCGCTTGATTTACTCTTTTGCGCTCGCTCTCCGCCTCTGCTCGTGCCCTGGTGTCTTTGAGAGGGATACGACGCCACTGGTCCTTGCGGTCTTCGGCGCTGTTTGAACTGGACCATCAGCGCTGGCGCCATTTTCAAGCGGAAGAGGACAGACTCCAGGTACGTAACATGTTGACTTCCCAAGACGTCTTTGAGCCCGTTCCCCAAGGCGGTCAACACAGCCGACGTGCTTTGCTCATCGTTCAGGGCGAACGCTAAGCCAAAGTCTCTAAGATCTTCGCAGAGCACTATTATCAGCCGGTGAACGGGACAGGAACGTACTCTCATGCTTAGGGGTGAAGTACTGCAGCTCGTCGCACGTCCTTCGGCGATCCCGCTCGTCCAAAACACGCAGGTTCACGTCAATGTGCGCGAAGGCGTGCTTACTATCTACACATATCTGATCAGATCAGCTGTGATCATAACGATGTCTTTTGGACGCACCTCGGCTTTAGTCATCGAGCGCATGGGTAGTCGAACGAAAGCCGCGTGATTTGCTCCTCTACTTCCCAGTTCGATGTCGTCGCCTCGCAAGCGGAAGGTAAATGCCGTTAGGGCGGTCCCCTCGTCGCAGTATCGAGCATAATTGATCGTTACCGGGCCAGGGTCTCGAGTAGAGGTGAGATTGGAACTTGGAATGGCTTGGGTCGCATTGTGCTTGCGTGGACGGATCTCCGCAGTCTTTGGTATCGGCTTCCGTCAGTCTACGCGGGAGACACACCTTTAAACTCACCACGACCTGTCCGTTCTTGTCCCTCATTGATCCTATGAGGCTTCGTTTTGGGGGAGGTTTTTGTGCGGATGCCTGAAGGTCCGCGCTCCGACCGTGCACATTCGACTGATGGCTCGTCAGTGGGGACGGAATGATCTTAATCTCGTTTTCGTCGTCACTGTCTGCTGCCGCTTTGGTGCCTTTGTCCACTCGTTTCTTGCTCCCGCCTGTTCTACTGGTCTTGCCGTTCGCGTCCGGCCAATCGTCCGGGTCTTCAATGTCCTCAGATTCGCCAAGCATTCGAATCGCTTGGCGAGTGTCGATCTTCATATGGTGCGTGCCCTCGGACGGACTGAGCTGGCGCTTTCGACCGTAAGGGCTATGATTGGGCGAGGTCTTTCTCTTATGAGAGCCAAAATTGCCCCTTGGGCCGCCGCCGGAAGAGGATGCTCCTGGGCGAATATTGCGACGAGCTCCGCTGGGCACGGGAGTTTGGTCGGGCCTCTGATGGTCGCGAACGATATTCTCATGAGGCCTCAAGACCTCTTCGTCAGACTGGTCGATGTAGATTGGCTCTGGGTGTTCGCGGGGAGCAGTCCTCTCGGGGGATCCTTGATATTCGATGTACGGGTCATTGGTGGGGGACTGTGAAGCAGGAGGAATATCGGACGATCCGTGATGGTCCCCATCGTGGGAAGGGGTTTCAATGCGATTGAGAGCCGTCCGATGCTGATGTGGAACTGGGGCAACGCGACGCGTGGGCGCGGCCACGGAAGAGGGCGGGAACTCCTGCACATCATGAATGGCAAGCGTGATGCCGTTGCCGACTCCAGCTTGAGATCGCTGCACAGGTTGATGACTCCGGTCGGACTGTCGGCGTGAGACGGGGTAGCCGCCTGGTGGCGAGGGGTCACTGGGAAGAGCGCCGTTGAGCGTGAATCCGGACCAACTAGGCTGCCCTCGCTCGGGGCCGGTACGTGCTGGGTGACGGAGGGGGCGCCGAGATTGCGTGATGTCTTTGGAGGTGTGGGATTCGGTCGCAGCGATGCCAGACCTCGTGGATCGTCCGGCCAATCTAGACGGCCCGGCTTGGGGCTGCTCGTCACGAAAGACGTCGTTGGCGACGGCAGGCAAAGTTCCGTACGCAGTTGGTCCATGGGTAGTTTGCGCTGAACCGTTCGAGCCCGGTGGTGCTTTCGGCCGCTCGAGGGTGTTCCGACCGATATGAAAAGGGCTGCCCGTCTTGCTCGTTGAGACGGCACGCTTTCCATGCTCTCGCGCGACTTTGATCATGTTGTTATTCGCCTTGAGCTCAGCCTGAAGTCAGTCCGACACCCCCTGGTACCCTTCCGGTACTTTACCTCGAGCTTTTTGCCTTTCGCAAGCGTCGCGGCATTGACGTTCTTGGGCGGACTGGCCGTGAGTGAGAGGACCCAGGAGAGCGCGGGTCGTGCTAAAGCTCACACTTTGCCCTCACGCAAGGTACCTGAGGGGTGCTGGCGGTTGCTCCGAGCGGAATCCTGTGACCGTACATATTCGATATCCTCTTGCTCCGACATCAACTGCTCCATGCTGACTTCCCCCCACGGTGGACTCGCGCCTGCAGCGCTTCGACGCTGCGTAGCAAGCCGATCCGACCCGACGATCCCGTATCCACGACTTTTGTCAGCGGCATCCGGTAGTCCGTCTTACGTGACTTACAGACTCTGTTTGATGTACGCCAGTGGAGTTCCGGGATAGGATGACCTCCGTTCGCTATCTGAGCTCATGCGACAAGCGGATAGAATACGAGTGTATCATGTCTTGCCAGCGAAAGCTTGGCAAGGTGTGGGAGAAACGACCGGGGCGGTAAGGCTAAGTGGAGGAGGAATTGTCGATAGGGGTCGTTATGCCCTGTATGAGCTCTTCAACTCGTGCAGGACCACGAGAGGCGAATGGAGAGCCTCCGAATGCTACAAATGGCCGAGTCTAGGTGCTGTGTGAGATGTCGGTCAAGGGTGTGAGCGAGGAATTATCTTGTGGATGAGGTGTACAAAGCATTAATCAACCGTCGTTAAACACGTCAATCGTGGGCCAAATTCAAGGCCCAGGTGGAGGTGATCCACTTCTCATTCACCCTATCGTACCTTCCCCATGAGGGTACCGCATGGCTTGACAACCAAGGCATACACAACATATGGAAGGCCACACAGAGGTAACGGACTGGCCTGCTGCGCCGGAATATGCCTGGAGCGGTGGGGCGAAGGAGAGACGAAAGGTAGAATGTGAGAGGCCTTCGGACCAGCGATACAACTTCTTCCGGTCGGCCAGGTGGTGAGTGTGCCTTGAACTCTCATCTCCTCCTCAGTGCAAGGCGGTTACTCAGCTGAACCAACAGGTGTCATGATGCCTCGTCCATTCTGACCACTGCGGAGGACAGGGTGCTAAGGGTGTATGACTGGTGAGTCGTATGTGCAATATCGTCATATGCAGGCTGAACGGAGCAGCACTTGCATTGACGACACGATTGACATTGCATTACCACGGTCCTTCTCCCAGCCCGATGCTATCAACGCCGCTACCTGGTACCCCTCCGCTAGTTCAACGACGCCCGAGACATTCTGCTTCGTGGCCAGTGTTCGTGATACACCTGTTCGGCTGATAGACGCTACTGATGGCCGAGTGAGCTGACATTTCAAGTCGGGTTCGAAGTCCGTGTTGCTGAGATCAGACACGGGCCGCATACCCCGTCATCGATCACCGAGAGCGTTTCGTCTCGCCGCATTGCCTGACTTTCAACCCAGCCGGCACAAAGTCAGTGCTCCAGATGTCGTCCATACTTAGCCCCGGCTGACTCGCAGGGTGTACGCGGGTCACGAGAACGCTATCGAAGTGCTCGATATTGCCAACCCTGGCCCGGATACTTCAGAGCGGCTGAAAACCACGTCGACGCGGAAGGAGCGGGATGGCCAGAAAGGCAAGTCAGAAATCATCCCACTCCTTGTCCCCTTCCCGTGTCCTCCCCGTGCCCTTCAAACACCCTTCCGGTACGCTCCGGTACCCCGCCCTGACCCCTTTGAAGCCCTTAGCATCCCCTTCCTGTCTTTCTCGATCGATGTTGACGCTGATCTCTTAGGCATCATATCATCCATCGTGTTCTGCACCGACTACTCCGGCACATACGCCGCCGGATCCTTCAGCGGCTCAGCGGCGATCTACAGCGAAGACACCGCCGCCACCGCCGTGGCGCACCTGGACGGCGTGCATCCCGGGGGCGTGACGCAGCTCGCTTTCCATCCTCTGTCTCCACAAACTCTGTTCGTCGGCTCAAGACGGTCTTCGTCGATACAAATCTTTGATTTGCGGGATACATCTGCGCCGGTGGGCGAGCTTGCCCGAAAGGGCGGCACGAATCAGAGGCTGTTGTTCGACGTTGATCCGTGGGGAAGATGGCTCGCTAGCGGGGATGAGGATGGCACGGTCAAGGTGTGGGATATCACGGATCTGAGCAAGCCACCTGTTCTCGAGGAGCAGCTGCATCAGGGTGGGTGCCGAGGAGTGAGGAGACTGGCGGAGCTGATATCAGACGCTGTCGGTACGGTGCAGCTTCATCCCCTCAAACCACTCCTTCTCAGTGTGGGCGGGTCGAGATCCTTCCTCCATGCTCCGGAAGCTGCCTCAATATCAGACAGCGATACCGACAGCGACTTCGATAACGAATCCGATAGTGGCCCCGACGGCTCATCTTCGGACAGCTCAAACATGGGCAGCGAGGATGCTGGCCGTGGCACCGCAATGAGTGGAAGCGCTGGAGGCAAATCAGCAAATTCAACATCTTCACCCACAGCGGGTCCAGCGGCTTCAGGAACTCTAAGCACTCGCGCTTCGACCCGTCTATCAGCGGGCGCAATGGATGCGTCGCTGCGTGTGTATTCATTCGCATGACCCATCCGCACGGTTGGTATAGCTGCATATACCCATCATGCAATATGACGGACGCCCCTGAACGTCAAGAGGGGAAGGGGAAGCGTGGGGGTTAGCGGATGAGCGATGGACGCTGCCTCTCCCGGCCTGTGGCGACCCTTTATAGTCGTGCTTTCCCGCCCTTATTCCAGATCGGATGCATCGTAGTGCGCCAGGGTCTCATGAGAACCTTGACGCCAGCACCGTAACAAGCAGGCCGATACCAGATACGGCCATAATCCCTAGACTCGCCCAGATCATGCTGTCCCCGACTTCCGTATGCACATCCCCTTTGAGCCACGCTTCCCTGCAGCTTTCCTCCATCTCCCGTCCCAACGTGTCAAGCGAGAACATCTCCTTGACCCTGCTCTTCGCTGCGTCGACGATTTCTTTCCGCCGAGAAGGAGGGAGCATTATAAGCTCTTCAAGCGCTGTCGCCCACGAGCTCACGTCTGGTGGGCGAAGTAGACCCGTTTGTGGATCTAGGACGGTCTCTAGCGGGCCGCCGGTAATCGTAGCGAGTACTGGCAAACCGCACGCCCCAGCCTCGACGGGGACGATGCCGAAGTGCTCGTTCGACGGCGTGTACAAGAGACAGAGGGTGTGGGACGAGGTGAGGAGGTATGTGCGCTGGGCATTGGTGAAGTTGAGGAGAAAGAGGACTTGGGTGTTGTCCGGGGGGGCGGCGCTCGAACCTTCGGAAGAAACGGTATGATGGGATAAATGGTGATCGTCGCAGAGTTGGCGGAGATTACGGAGTGTGCGGATGTTATCGTCAAGTTGGTCATCGTAGCCGCCTGATGTAAGCTATGGGGTCATCATGTGCTACACCGATCAATGCTGACCCGCGATAACAAGTCGCAGCGACTTCAGCTGGTCCGACGGGATCGAGCTCGCTTGGCGCATGCGCGCAAAGGCATTGATCGCTAGTGCAACGTTTTTCTTCTCCTCGAATCTGTTCAGGGAGATCAGGGTCGGGCGCTCACTGAAGTCAGGGCCAGCTGTACTCGGTGCACGTGAGTGAGGCCTCTCAACTTACGACGAAATCGAGTCCACCGTGGGATCAGACTTGCCCTTGCCCTTCGCTGCCTTTGACGAGTACTGCGCGATGTCGATGCAGGGGTACACCACGCGCGGTTGTCGTTTCGCCAGAGATGGGAAAGCGCTGGAGTAAACCTGAGAGGTGAACTTTGAGTTGGCTAGGATGACGTCGGATTGGCCTTCTTGTTAGCTCATGGTTCGTGGACAGTGTACATGTCCGGATATACCGGTTGTCCACTCTTCCAGCTTATCCACCGGCCACCTGTAGAGCCGCCGCAATAGGCCCGCCCGTCTCTTGATGCTCTTCCCCTCAGGCCCGATCGTCCAGCCCGCACTCAGAAGCTTGTCCGGAAAATGACAGTAGAATACCACCCTGGAGCCGCTCGCCAGGCGGAGCAGGGGGACGCAGACGGATTGCTGGTCCACGACGAATACGTCGAACCGTTGTAGCGGACTGAGCGGGTTGAAGAATGCTGCTGGGCCGGGAAGCATGAGGGAGCATAATAGGAGCACCGTGAGAAGCAAAGAGCGGAGTATCGAGAAAATGATGGTAAGAGGAGCTTTCGGGTGAAGGCGCATGGGTAATGATGAGCCCAGAACGTGGACTTTGAGGGTGCCTGCGAGTGAGCTGATTCCGGAGAAGGGCGTCCATCGATCCGCTCACCGTCGCGGGTCTCCTCGAAGCATCTCGAGGGGTCGTGACGGGATGTGAACATGACTACCTCATGCCCACGGTTTTGTAAGGAGACAGCCGCATCGACCACGAGCCTTTCGGCACCGCCTGTGCGTGAGCGAGATCTTGCGTCACCGCTATCTGTCTCGGCCTACCGATTCCCAGATCGGGGTGTATGAAGCCGATGCGCAACTTGCGCGTCGGGTCTGTCTTGGCCATTACAATGGTTGCAGTCAAGTCCTCAGCACCGAGGTGGACGTGTGTAAGGTGGACCTCACCAATCGGGTTTTACCCGTTTATCCGATGTCCTTCGGATTACGTAACTCATTCGGTGACATCGATCTGGCTGGCTGCAGCTGAATTTCTAGCTCTTGACCTCGTCAGTCATCACTTGCATTAGCATTATGGCGACCACAGCACCACCCATCGCGGGGTCTTCCAGGCCTCGCTCTCACCCGCCGATCACTATTCTGAAACGTACTCTTACCGACTTGCCTCTGGCCCAGAACAAGTTTCTTCGGAAAACGGCGAAAGGCAAGGTGTTGAGTGGTGAGCCTTGGTCTCTGCTTGCAGGGGGTCGACGAGCTCACGCAAGTTCTGCGAGAGCGATATGTTCGAGATGACATTCCGTGTGGCTTCGAGTCATGTCACCTCTGCTCCAGCTTTCCAGGATTCAAGCCCATCCTGCCCGATGTTGGCTACACGAACCATTCCAAGTTCAACGACAAGTCGGGTTTCTACTTGGTCGTCGATACCAACGTGGTCTTACACCAAGTGAGCATTATCATCGATAACCCTTTGCCGTAGCTGACTTCGAGATCGATCTGCTTACCGCGCTGCCTGCCAACCTGCCCCTGATCGTCCCTTCTACGGTTCTGCGGGAAACGCGCCACCGATCACTGCCGCTCTACAACCGACTTCAAGCAATAGTGCAGGATGAGGAGCGATGTGTCTGGCTTTGGTGGAACGAGGAGCGACGGGAAACGGCCACCGTACAGGCAGTGACCGAAGACGGGCAGAAAGAGGGCATCAACGACCAGAACGATCGGGGTGAGCTCTGCCCAGCATCCTGAGATACACAGCTGATATATCAGCTATCCGGCAGACCCTGACTTTCTACGCCGAGCACCTCCGAGCATCGACGTCCAACCCACCTCAACTCATCCTTCTCACTGATGACCGAATGAATCGACAAATTGCGCAGCGGGAAGGTCTGCTTGCGGTCAGTGCGAAGGAATTCGTCGATGGTCTGAATGGGGATGTGCGAGAGGCGCTGGTCGATCTGGTTGTCGGAGGCGTGGACGAGATCGAGCCCAGCGAGCGACGAGGACGCAGGATCTATGATGAGGTACGTGGGCGTAGTCCAGCTCGCTTGACTCGGCTGACTCGTAGTACTTGCCGCAAGATGTTTTGACCGCCGGAGTGAAGAGCGGGCGGTACCACCAAGGTTACTTCAATGCCAGCCAGTACAACTACTTAGAGGTGAGTCTTCTACCCTGAGAATTTGTTCGAAGTTGATCGTCTAGGGCCGAGTCAATGTCATGAGTCTTGACAAGCCTGTCTTGCTGGTCGGTCGGGAGAACATGAACCGATCGGTGGATGGCGATGTCGTCGTGGTGGAGATCTTCCCGAAAGAGGAGTGGAAAGCGCCCGGAGAGGAGGTCATTGACCAAGATGGTAAGCGGCGTCATCGAGATCTAGGTCTAGCTCACGCCAAGTCGCGCTGCGAGACGACGATGTCGAGGACGAAGAGGGGTCTGGAGGTGTCGCCGAGAGAGAGGACCGAGAGGCGGCTGTCGAGCGCAAGGACGTCGAGGATGAGACGAAACGGAAACCTCGGGACGTACTGCCGACCGGGAAGGTCGTCGGCATCATCAAGAGGAACTGGCGAGCGTGAGCTGAACGACATCTGTCTCGGTGGACCAGCTGACGTCAAGCTACGTTTGTCATCTTGATCGATCTTCTCTGTCCGCCGCGGCTCTCACTTCGCTCTCGCAACAGACCGTCTTTGCTACCCCGTTGTCGCGGACTCTTCCACGAATCCGGTTACGGACGCGTCAAGCGCCGACCCTGATCGACCAGAAGATCCTGGTCACTATCGACTCGTGGTCGCCCAACTCGCGCTATCCAGACGGCCACTTCGTGCGCGCGCTTGGTAAAGTCGAATCGAAGGAGGCTGAACAGGAGAGTCTGCTGCTAGAGTACGAGGTGCCCTACCGGCCATTCGGAAAAGCCATCCTCAACTGTTTGCCGAAGGAGGGCGAATCATGGGTTGTTCCGCCGAAGACGGTCGATAGTCTGGAATGGCGAGATCGAGAGGATTTACGTGATCTGCTCATTTGCAGCATCGACCCTCCAGGTGAGTGAAAGCGGCTGAATGGTAACGCCAGCTGATATCAGGCTGTCAGGATATTGACGATGCTTTGCACGCGAGAAAACTGCCGAACGGCAATATTGAGGCCGGTGTCCGTGAGTAAAGCTGTTCTATGGGTGATTCCCGTTTGCTGACTGTACAGACATCGCCGACGTGTCCCACTTCGTTCACGCCGACAATCCGATGGACTCGGAAGCTGCGTCGCGTGGAACGACAGTATACCTCGTTGACAGGCGTATCGATATGCTTCCCTCGCTGCTGGGTACGAATCTGTGCTCTTTGCGACCATTTGTGGAGCGTCTCGCCTTCTCGGTCATTTGGGTGAGCTATCTCCCGCCGCAAGAGGCGGTCGAGCTCACACGCAGGAACTTTCGCCCGAAGCCGAGATCGTCAATGTCCGATTTGCCAAGACGGTCATCGCTTCGAAGGAAGCATTCACCTACGAAGCTGCGCAGAAGAGGAAGGATGACAAGTGAGTGCAGCTGTAGACGGTAACATGTAGCTGACGGCTAGGTCTCTCAAAGACCCCCTTACGGATTCGATTCGTCTGCTCAACCACCTTGCTATCAAGCTGAAGGAGGGACGAATGCGAGCGGGAGCTCTGTCTCTGTCCAGCCCGGAACTCAAGATCCACCTCGCGTCGGCTGAGTCGACCGAGCCCATCGATGTCGAGCAGAAGCAAGCCTTCGAGACAAACTCGCTTGTCGAAGAGTTCATGTTGTTGGCGAATATCTCGGTTGCGGCGAAGATTCAGGAGACGTTCCCGGCAACTGCTGTGCTGCGACGACACTCTCCGCCGCCGAAAACCAATTTCGAGGCGCTGCAAGATATCTTGATGAAGCGAAAATCGATGGAGCTGGATGTGTCGAGTTCCGGTGCTTTGGCCAGGTCACTGGATAACTGCGTTGTAAGCTTGCCGTGCCGATGTTTGCAACAAAAAGCTGATAGACAGGACCCGAAGTTGCCCGAGTTCAACACGCTTGTCCGAATCATGGCTACGCGGTGTATGCTGGCCGCCGAATATTTCTGCTCTGGTAGTGTTTCGAAGGAGTCGTACGGACATTACGGTCTGGCGACACCCATCTACACCCATTTCACCGTGAGCTTACCTGATCAAAACCCGTTCCACAGCTTACAGACAGTCGCCGATTCGTCGATACGCCGATGTCCTGGCGCACCGACAACTTGCAGCAGCGATCAACTACACCCCGCTCCACCCTTCTTTGCAGTCCAAATCGCACGTCGAGAAGACGATGTCGGTCGTGAACAAGCGTCACAGGCTTGCTCAGATGGCCGGACGGGCTAGTGTCGAGTTCTACGTCGGTCTTGCGTTGAAGGGTAAAGGATACACTGCCGAGTCTGGCAGTCGTGAGGAGGCCTTCGTGATCAGGACTTTCCGCAACGGCATTGCCGTGTTTGTCTCGAGGTGAGTGTGGCTAGTCAGGACTAGAAGAACAGCAGGTTGATGTTAGACTTGGACTGGAGGGTTTGATCACGTTCAAGAAGGACACGCATGATTTCGATCCGGAGGAGTACACCATCAGCGTACCGACGCCGAAAGGTGGCAAGGCTATCATTGGGGTGTTCGACAAAGTCACAGTGGACGTGGGCATCGAGAAGGACCCGAACACGCAGCGAGGGAAGGTGGTGATGAGGCTGGTGGACCCTGTTAGCTCGGTCAATCTGTAGCGAATCCAGCGATTATGCATCGGTTGTCTGCTTCGCGGTGTCCCCCGCTATGTGTCCGACTGATCGTCTGTCCGCTTGCCGCTGCGTCGACCCTGTTGAGCGATTCTGAGTGCTCTCTGCAAACACCTCGACTGCCAGTGCGCGACGTTGTCTGCGGCGCATCGGGTATCTAAAACGCCTCCACCGCGAAGTCATGTTTCGTCTTTCGCTGCTTTTGCCCTCGTGCAGTCCACGATTCTCTTCGTATAGAGCCACGAGCGGAATACCACGTCGGTCCTTCACTCGGATAGCGAGGTTCGGATCGCCACATTGATTTGAAGCATGCCGTCAAGCTCTGCATCGGAGCACCGGCCACTGACCCTCGACGAATACAAGCGATATGGGCGGCAAATGATCATGCCTGACTGGGGGCTTCCTGGTGAGCCAGCTGCTTCGTTGTTGCCATCGCAGGGGCATCTGAGAGGGCGCACCGTGAAGTTTTCGTCGATGAAAGCTGATAATGCAGGACAATTGAAGGTCAAGGCCGCAAAGCTGGCTGTCGTTGGAGCCGGGGGTCTAGGATGCCCCGTATTACAATACCTAGCCGGGGCTGGAGTAGGTGAGCCAGTTGACGGCCTGGTGTGCGCTGAGTCGGAACTGACGTGAGGCACTATCGGAGTGGTCGACCACGACACTGTCGATATTTCAAATCTGCACCGACAGGTCCTGCATACGACAGATCGAGTAGGGATGAACAAGGCCGCATCGGCCAGTATCGCCATCCAGGCGTGAGCTTTTCAGATCTCGCTGCCTGTACTTGCTCATCCCAGTCTCAACCCACACGTCGATGTCATCACACATGAAGAAGCCATCACGCCCGGCAACGCGCTGGCCGTGCTTGGCCCTTACGACGTCATCGTAGACTGCACCGACAGGCCTTACACCCGATATCTTCTCAATGATGCGACGGTCTTACTTGCAAAGACGCTCGTATCCGGCGCAGCCATCGCCGGAGCAGGGCAATGGGCTACCTACGGCGGGACATCAAGCGCCGGCACTAGACGAGCTTGTTACCGGTGCATGTGGCCGCGGATCGTCGGTGAAGGTGGAGGTAAGTGCGATGAAGTGGGCGTATGGGGTCCGGTGGTGGGTATGGTTGGGGTCGCCATGGCTGGGGAGGTCCTGCGGGTGATCATCGGCAGTGCAGGTAAGTGGGAGGCTCTGGCTCGACCCTCGGTTGTCTGTCGACATGGACTGACCGGCAGAAGAACGACAAACGCTACATCTCTTCCACCTCGGCGGATCCCCGCTCGTGCGGAGCGTGAAGATGAGAGCACCTTCGATAAAGTGTATTGCCTGTGGGCCACAGAAGACGATCACCGATTTGACCGCGTACGACTACGACGCCTTCTGCTCTGGCTCGACAGCGGCCGGCCAAGTGCAAGGTGTGGACCGGGTCAGCGCGAAGGTGAGTGTCTACACCGCTTTGTGTCAAATACCGCTGACCACACAGGAATACGCCGAGCAGGCTGCCGGGCCAGTTACAGATCGTTTGCTCATCGATACACGCCCTTCCGTCGAATTTGGCATTTGCTCCTTGCCCGGATCTACCAGTGCGTACTATAGCCAAGCCACGATCTTGTCTCACCGCAGACATCCCCCTCGAGATGATCTTGTCCGACCCCGAATCTATCCCCCTCGCCTCAGATATCACCTTCATTTGCCGGAGAGGGAACGACTCGCTCCTGGCAGTGGCTCGGCTGCGAGATTCACTGGAGGATCGCGGTCTGAAAGCAAACGTCAGGGATGTGACGGGAGGTCTTGTGGCCTGGTCCAGGGATGTTGATCCGGAGTTTCCAGTGTATTAGTTCTTCCCCGCCAGCTTTGCAGATTCAGTATACCCTGCACATGCATACCCCGCCGTGTCCGATGATATAATCTATATCGCTTTGGCGAAACGATTGACGCTGTCGCAGGACCCTCCTCTTATGCAGACAAATGGCGGTCCCTCGCCCTCGTCGCGCGGTCGCGTGTCGGGTATGACGCACTTGATATCCTCGCTATGGGTCAGCACCGTTGCCGCTCATGGGGCATCACTTGAACTCGATGAGAAGATGCACAGATCCACGCCGATATAGCAATGTGCACTGTCTGGAAGGACAGGTCACACTCACGGGTAGGGACATGGGCAATCAGCAGGAGTGGGCACACAAGCCAAAGACGAAGGGCAGACATAACCTGCTCCGCAGTGCACTGCCAATGAGCGACTCCACGCATGACACCCTCATAGCGGAGACGGCGTGCAGCGTCGCAGGGGGAGGTGCTCACCTGTCTCAGCCTCCTGCCATCCTTTATGGCTCCTCCCGCTCGCTTGCTCCTGCTGCTGCTGTCCACCACCAAACGGGTTCTGGCCGGGGAAATGGAATCCTCCGCCCTGGAAGAAGTTTGCGAATTGCGCCGACACGCCGGAGAGCAGCAGGAGGCAGCTGAGCGCGAAGATGAGTGAGGTGTGTCTGAGCATGGTGATCGGTCGAAGAGTGACGTGTAATGGTTGGTAGGTTGCTTGGTTGTGCCTCCCATGTGGAGGTTGTCCACATTGCCGACGCTGACGAAACATCAATCTTGACTTCCCACTTCGACTCCTCAGCTTGACACGTATCACGAAGGATGCCAATCGCGATCGATACTCCTCCAGATGGGATCATCGAGAAGCAGGATGACTCGCACCTAGAAGAGAGAACCTTTCCTCCGCTCTCAACCTTCAAAATACCGAACATTCCTCCAGCGGCGTACTAGTAAGTCGATAGCATCGCGGGAGTCTCTCAGCTGATGGCTGACTCAATAGCATCCCTGACTTCATCACAGCTGAAGAAGAGGACTTCTTACTCCGCAAAGTGAGCTCATCGCGTCCTTGAGGCGGCCATGAAAGCTCATATACAGCTCGCCGAAAGCCCGCAACCTAAATGGAAGACTGTTCCTTCTGGTCGAAGGTGAGTGAAGTGTTCCGTTGTTAACTGTGCGATACATCCCCCGGGCTCGCGAGCTGACCTGGCAGACTCCAATACTGGGGTATGTACCTGCTTTCTGGATGCTCGGGTTGGTCCCGTAGCTGATGTGCAGGTGGGACGACATCGAAGAACGGGACACTGTTACCTGAACCTCTGCCTGAATGGCTGACGACGTTGTGCGCTTGTGGCCTTCTCCTATATGAATAGCTCACGGCAGTCCGGACATCATACGCCGTATAGACAGCTTTCTCGATGCTGCTTCGGGCAGCGAGTACAACGTGCCTCCACCTGTGTTGGGCATCAACCAGGTCTTGGTGAACGAGTACGGTCCAGGTCAAGGTATATCGGTCAGTCAAGCAACTCAATAATCACCGTCACATAACAGCATTATAAAGCTCTCCACCCTTTCGGTTTCCACTGACTCGCAGCCGCATGAAGACGGTCCGGCATTCCGTCCTCTGGTTGCGACCATCTCCCTCGGCTCCCATACCGTCCTCGACATACACCACTACCTCTCCTCGACTTCCCCCTCTCCACCGATGATCGCCACGCCCACTGAGGACTCGCAGAACGGTCAAGGTCGGCCCATCGCCGCCATACCTCTCGCCCACCTCCTCGTCATGCCCCGATCCCTCCTCATCCTCTCATCGAGCCTGTACACCTCGCACCTGCACGGCATATCGGCGAATATGTCAGATACCGTCGTCAAGGCGTCTCCCGATGCTGGCAAGGGCGAGGTCGTCGTGGCCAACCAGGACCTCATTGGCGATTCGGGCGTCCTCGATGCAATCAGAGACGGTGGGCGCTGGACGCGACACAGGAGCACGCGCACGAGCTTGACCTTCCGGCGGGCGGAGAAGGTGCTCAAGGGCGGGGCGTTTGCGCTGGCGCAGAAAGGTCTACGCCGGACATAGTCCGTGTTGAACAGGTATTGCGAAGTAGGATATGGTTGAACGCTGGGTTGTCAACGTCCAAAATGTATGGATCTAGCACACGCAGCTCACCTGGGTCACCCAAGTCCGAATTCGTCCATCATCTCCTGCAAGACCGTCCGATGGCCACTCGAGCCAGTGACAATCGTCGACGTCGTCGCGGTCGTCTGGCTGTCCTCTCTCCAGTTTGCTACCTTTTCGAATGCCAGTGCGTCTCTGAGATCGCGCCTCATAGCTCCCTGCTGCCGATTGGCCTTCTCTTTCCCGCTGTCTTCCCGTCTCCGAGCACCCGCTGGTCCGCGCCGTTGATCATCGTGACCATCCGCCTCCGATCCCGATCGTACAAGCGGCACGTTGAAGCCGTTCCTCGGCATGGGCGTCTCATATGCCCCGTCGGGATCATATCGATCCACCGTCCAATCTCCCTCTTCCCCATACAGCCCTTGCTGTCGGCGACCCATGCCGTCCCCGCTGACCTTGCCGTGGCCAAACAGACCGCTTGTTGTCTTGTTGCCCTTGTCTCCCTTTGCGGCGACCTGGCCAAAGACGTCTCGGCTTGCGAACGTAGATGCCGAAGTGGACGGTAACACCGGGCTCGAGAGCGTAATGTCCGGTTCGAGGGGTTCCCCCAGTGCTGCGCCGCCGTCACGATCGGTCTCCTCATCGATTACGTCGATGATGTCCAGCCCGTACCATCGACCCGACCGGTCCAGTTGATCGGAGACATCCAGTCCACTTCGGTCCGCATCGTCACGACCCATGCTGCTCGCTGCGCTTCGCATTTCTTCGCTCCTGCTCCGTAGCGAGTCGAAGCTCGTATCCTTTTCTCCCGTTCGTCGGAAAGGAGCCACGCCCCTTCGTTTTGCAATGACCACCAGCGCCATGATCATCACCCCCATGTCGTCCGCACACCCCTTGACGACCCTCGAAGGATCGACAGCCGACAAATCCATGCCGAGCTCGTCGTCCGCCATGATCCCCATCAAGCATTTCACAAGGGCGAGTTCGTCCGGTGCCGTCGCGCATTTCCGTAGATGCGCAGAAAGCGGTATGCGCGCGCCGAGGATGCGTTCGAGCGTGAGCAGAAGGAGCGAGGGCGGGATGGAGGGGATTGATGGTGGAGTGAGGGGGATATCGAGCGCAGATAGCAGCGCCTGGAAGAGCGGCAGCGGAGCTGTTGGCATCGTTTCGCCCGGGTATACGTTCTCGAGGTATGTGTGTCCGATACAATCCTGGTGTTATTGCCGCAAGATCATGTTGACGACGATGTTGATGATGATGATGAGCGGACTTGAACGTGACATGGCCGAAATTGGTCGGGTTTGTTTACATCTGTTTCAACCTGGTCCATCAAGACGTCCTTTCCGGTCTGCAACTCTACCGCCTGCGGCTTCGAGTTCGTCGACACCTCCGCTCGTCTGACCGGCGTACGAGCTCACGCGTGACGGATCATAGATGCATAGATGCTGGAGACTGTATCGACAGATGCTAGTTGAATCTCACCCTCAACCCTCACGCTCGCCCAGATCATGCTCTCGTCTCGCCAACCGTCGATTATTTGCCGACGCGCACGCCCTGGCCCTCGAGGAATCGCTTCAGATCCGAGAGCAACTCGAGCTGCTCTGGACCCGACAAGGACGTGACCACCGTTTGCATGATCGATCCAACGGTCACGTATTGGATCTGCGCGTCAGCTCATCCTTGTCCCGCCATTTCGACCCGACAACTCACCCTGATCAGCGACGAGTAGTACACGTAAGAGAACAAGCCCATCATGAACCTGTTCATCAGCTCTGGAGTTGCCCAATCTTCGGCGATACGCACTGGCAGTCCATTCGGTCGGTCATGCCGCCATGTCCAGGGATCGAGTCTCCAAAGTCCTTGATATTGAAAGCTCGCTTGAATCCCGAGGCGAAAAAGCCCCCGAACGGCGCAAAAAGTGACGCAAAAGTCGCCATGACCAGGCAGTGGATCTGGAAGGGCGCGTACGGGATCGATGGCGGTGCGTGGCCCAGGATCGTCTCGAGCAGCTTGCGCGCAGCGCCGGTGAACTCGAATTCGCGCCACATGAAGACGGGGTTGGGGCGGCAAGTAACATTAGAGAACACGTTGGTGCCGAGATCGTGCGCCGGGCAGATCATGTACGGGAACCGCATGAAGAATGTGCCCCACTGGGGGTGAGCTTCAAACCAGGCAGAATCATGGGAACTCACGAGAAGAGCGAAGAGAAGGGTGCAGATGAAGGCTCCTACGAATCCTTCAACAGTCTTCTTCGGGCTGAGCTTGATGAGCGGTGTGCGCCCGAACGCCTTGCCTACATTGTGAGCTGAGCATGAGGTAGTCAAGATCCTAACATACCGCAAATATAAGCCATGACATCATTGCAGATCACAAGCGACGCGGGAACAAAGAACCACACGTGCCCCTCAAGGATGTTGTTGACAATGAAGTGGCTGCGATCAGTGTGCGCACAGGACGCCTCTAGCGGTTCCTCACCTGGAAACAACGGTCAGCAGCAACGTGATATGCACCCAGCAGAACAGGGCAAACTGCTGTCGCAGGTACTGCTTGTTCAAGTTGCCAACGAAGCCGACGAAACCTGGATATCAGCATGGGGGGACGTGGAAGGCGCGATAGCAACTTACCAACGACGTACAGCATAAAGCTGATGAAGCGGTGATTTGTGGCGAAAGGGATAAAGTATGCGTCGACAAAGACAATATGCTTGAAGTAGTAGATGATCGACTCGCCGTACAGGAAGTAGTTGGTGACGACGAAGAAATACCTGGAAGTCAGCTGAGCGTCTTATCGGATAGTTCCGTTCAACTGACCAGTTGAGCGTCTTGTTCCACGCATCGCCCTCGCCAATCTTCTTTTTGCCCTCTGCCCGTGAGCTTGTGCCTCGCCCACACGAAGTTTAGCTCACCATCACGCAGATCGAACAGCGCGGTGATCTCCTTGTACACCAGCGTCTGACACACAAGCACCAGCATAATCATGAAAGGGTGCCCGGCGCAGAGGAGCACTAGCAGTCAGCTCGTCGCGCTCGTCTTCTCATTGTCGGACCTCGTCTCACCAATGAATCCCGCAATCATCACGAACGTCATGACCGTTCTCTCCACGACGTTCTGCCTCGCCTTAGGCTTGATCACCTTCTCTCCTACTTTGCCCTCCCCAGGCGCAACACCGTCCTCGAATTTGACGCCCATTTTGCTCGGGATCGACGCAAATCCAAACTCCTTCGGCGTCTTTCGCTTCCTGTTCGCCGGCAGGGCGTCGCCCTTCGGCTCGGGCAGGTTTCCCGGCAAATCCGGCGCGAATGTCGTGCTCGGCGGTTGGGAGAAGCTCGACTTGCGCACGCCGTTCGTCGACGGGGGAGGGGTCGTTTCAGGAACCGGGACGAACGACGAGCCAATGGAGCGGGGCGAAACGGCTTCGGCGGCTTTGTCGAGCGTTGCTTTAGCGTCCTGGACGACTTTGGCCGCTTCGTCCTTGACAGCCTCGACGGAAGTGGGGAGGGATGACACGGCGCCGTTGACGGTGGAAGTCACTGCCTCCTTGACGCCGTTAAACACGCCAACGGTCTTCTCCTGAGCCGTCTCGGTGATGGCGGCAGCTTGCTTCTGCACCTCCTTGGCTGGCGGGACGAACTCCTGAACCGTTTCGGTACTGGATTTCTGGCCAGACGCAGAGGCGGCTCGGTTCTGCTTGTTCAATCTCTTTCGGGCCGATTTAGTAAGCGGTGCAGCAGGAGCGGTAGACGGTGAAGAGGACGTTGAGGATTCACTGCGGATCAGCTTGAGCCGCGTGCGGACTAAGGTGGTCAAGCTCACGCAGGAGCGTTTGCCTGTTCCTCCTCGGATTCAACGTCGTGGATTTCGTCGTCATCCGTCCCAAGCACATCGAACATGCCCTTTGAGGCGAATGCGGTGTTTGGTCGCTTCGACATGGCTACTGTGCGTGCTTGCAGCGAGTCGCGTCTGATCCGTTATCGACGTATGGAAGAGCAACGAAGGCAGGCGTCGACTTTTGAGTGCTGGTTATGCCCGAATGAATCCGGCACAGACGATGACGTGGGGACTTTGTTTAGTTTACCGAAGGAAGTGGAATGCCACGTAGGCTTATCAGCCCTCTCCTGTCCTTTCTCGCCGACACCCAAGGCAATATGCCTCCTCCCTGGTATCATGTGCATCTGTTGACATGTATATAGACAATTTTCATTACATCTTGGCGTGACAATCCGACAGTCTTTCAAGCATGCACAGCTCCTCCTCAGCCAAGCTGTCCACATAAAGCCTCAAACCCAAGCCTTGGTATCCTCAGACCGCCTAATAATAGAGCCCGTTGGTCGTCTTCTTGCCGACGACATGCCCAGGCGGGCCGACGGAGATCTTCAGGTCTCGGATAGTACCCTGTATGGTCAGCTCGGTCTCGCATGGGACTGCGATCACTCACATCCTCAAGGTGGTACACCCATCCGTGGACCACCACTCCATTCGCTCCCCTTCGCTTCCAATCATCCTGGATCACCTCGCTGGCGACGAGGTTTCTGACCTGCTGGACCACATTCTCCTCCACGAGCAGGTCAAGTGTAGGCGGGCCGTCTTCCGTCGTCAAGACGCGCGAGAGCGCTGCGACGGGCTGAACGAAACGTTGCAGCGCCGTGGTGGGCGGTGTCGGAGGTAAGAGGGACATCCTGAGGGCTTGAGTACAGCCAACGCAGTTTGTGTGCCCCTGCAGGTCAGTCACTCCGCGTCTCGCGATCGAAAGGGGGTGTGGTCGACGACGTACCGTGACGACAATGTGCTTAACCTTGAAATTTTGCAGAGCGATAAGCATGGCCGCGTTGAGCGAGTCGTCCTTGGGCGAGTAAGTGCTGTATGTAAGCTAGCAGCACGAGCAATCGAAGCTGGCCGGAGGAAACGCCAGGAGACCCACTTCGCGATGTTTCGATGAGTGAAGATATCGCCCGGTCCGCAGCCCATGATGGTCGTCTCGGGCACACGGGCATCCGCGCCTGATGTTCAGCGGTGTTTCTCCGACGAACCAACATTTCACTCACATCCGAGATAGAAGAACTCGGGTCGTTGGCCTGGGTAATGCTTTGGGAAGAACTGAGCCTGTCAACATACACTTACACAAGCTCCCCTGCCGTCGCTTGCTGTTGCTCACCCCTGGGTCCTTTTTCCACATCTCCTTCGACCAGTTCTGATTCCGCTGAAACAGCTCTCTCTGCCGTCAGCGAAAGACAGCCCGACACCGCAACACCGCTCGAAGGGACGTACCATCTCGGGGTAGTCAAGCGACGACATGGGGGGCGTGTATGTCCCGAAAACGTCGTATTGGTACGACAATGAAGTGTTTGTATTTGGGTCAGGGGGTAAGAAGCCGTGCCGGCGGGCGGGGGTGGGCATAAAAGGGAATGCGCTAGAAGCAAGTGAGCCAGCGGTAGTCTTAAAGGATGCCCTCAAGAATCAATGTGCTCGTTGGCCTGTGATCACGAGGTGATGCCTTTGAGCCACCGAATCCGCTTAGACCTCCGCATCATTCGCCATCCGGGCAGCCTCGGCTCTGACAGGCTGCGACCCAAACGTCCTCATGGTTCGAGGCCTAGTGTAGCCCGAGGACGTAGGACCCCGGATTCAATTGCGTCGCTCAGCCCGACAAAGCGGTAGACGGTGCCGAAACGTGGGGGAAGACCGAGGTGTCACAGTAGCCAAGCGGGAATTGATCGGGTCGTGATGGGGACTTGCTCCAACAGAGTCTCGATCGATCGATGGGACTACGAGATTGTGCTTTGATCGTCGACTTGTTTGATCGTCAAGTGAAGGGACAGAGGCACCACGGGTCCGGGAGTCAGGGCGGGGTAGTCACGCAGGCGAACGGGGGAAGACTGAACGGATCTGTGCGAAGACACCGTTTCAGACAGAGACCGCATGGAGACCGAGAGCCCGCGCGGTTGCCGAGCTTTGACGTCTAAGAGGGACCGTGTACGATCGCTGATGCTGTCCACCCCATCTCCCCAAGGTCGATTGATCTGAGTTGTTGCATCGCTGCGTAGCACAGAGAAGCGCCCCGAACTAAGCGGATCACCGGCCCCGTCGTTCCTGGTGATCGGCAGCTCCCGTGCGGACCGTGTCAATTAACGTTAATCCATGGCTTGATGCGCAAGAACACTTTGCTTTCGTCGCTGATCGATACCCAACGGAATGAGCACGTCGCACGAGAGGCCACCTTTCGATATCAAGATTGCTCGGACCCGCGACGAAGTTGAAGCGTGCTATGACATCCGCATAGAGGGTACGTTGAGCCATACGGCCTGTTCCCCTCAGCTCCTCCCCGTCCGCGGGCTCACTTTTAGTCTTCTCCGTCGAGCAAGGTTTTCCGCTAGACACCGAGATAGATGAATACGACCCTCTGTCCCTCCACTTCTTGCTCACTACGCCTGTTCCTTCGCCGCCGGAGAACTCGCTGCAATCCATCCTTCCTGGTCAAAGCGACGAAGCGAAATCCCGAGCCGACACGCCGAAGCCGATCGGCACGATTCGATTAACGCCTAGCGTGGGCAAGGTGTCGCGCTTAGCGGTGGACAAGGCGTATAGGAGCTATGGATTCGGACGAGTCTTGGTCGAGGCGCTGGACGAGCATGTGAGGAAACTCAAAGGAGACGAGCTGGCCGAGTGGGGCTCGGTCAGAGAAGAGGGGGGTAAGAAGGTAGTCAGGCTGAAGCTGCACTCGCAGGTGGGTGCCCGATCCATTTGAGAATTGCGTGCGTGCGCTGAGTCTAGATGCAAGTTGTCCCATTCTACAAGAAGCTGGGATATACACCGGAGGGAGACGAGTTTGACGAGGAGGGAGGTGAGTCCAGATCAGCTAAAGGAGGTATTGACAGGTAGCACCGCATCTCAAGATGGTCCGCGACGTGGTTATTCCATGATACATCGCGCATCCGGCGAGCCATCAAGGTGTCACCGCGCGTCGGCTTGGAGACATTCGGCTTGTTCGCACAATTGCATGGAAGCGGATTCGTAGACGATACACAGTGATGTTCGACGACGAAAAGAAAACGCATGTAGCTCTATAAGGTTGATGACGGGCATATTCAAGATCGCTGTCTGTCGTTGACCTTTTATACCTTCTTGCCCATCGCCTTTGCCTTCTTCGCCTCGGCCTCCTTTGCCGCCTCTGACCGTTAGACGCCGTACGCATGGCTGAACCCATGGGCGACTCACCTGCCGCCTCGGCCTCGCGCTGAGCAGCGGCGGCCTCTCGTCGTCGTCGGACCTCTTGCAGCCGCGCCAAGTCCGTCTTGGCCTCAGCCGTTTTGCCTGAGCCGTCAGCAAAAGAACCCTCTCACTTGCACTGCGCGGGATCGGAGACCCACCTTGAGCGTGCATCTTGGCGTATCGCTCCTGTGCTGCCTTCTTCTCGGCCGCCTCCCTGCCCGTTAGCCGCCACACGCACACCGAGGCACTGGTCTCACCTCTCCTTCCTGCTCAGCTCCGCCTGCGCAGCCTTGCCCTTGCCCTTGCCTGCGGCCGGTTTCCTCTGATCCGCCTCGTCGCTCTCCTCCTCGCTACCGCTCTCGCTCTCCTCCTGAATCCTCACCGACTTTTTGGCCTTGGCCTCCGCCTGCGCCTTCTTCAACGCCTTGCGCTCGGCTCGGCTGAGGCCATCGTCCTCACCCTCCTCTTGTACCTCGACCGTGTTGCCGAGCTTGAGGTTCATAGCGGCCATCTCCTTTGACAGCTTCTCCTCGCCTGCGGGAGCGACATCCTCCTCCTCCTCCTCGGATGAAGACTCCTCTTCCTCTTCGGATGACTCTTCATCAGAACCTTGCGGGCGATTGCCCTTGAGAATCTCGCGCGGGTCGAGGTCACGCGAGAAATGTCGGCCGCCTCCTCGAGAGACCTTGAACTTGCTTCGGGGGTCAGCGTTGACCGATACCTAGCAGCATTGAGCATGAGCCGACTAACCCGCGTCCTCGAGATGATGTTCCGCCGCCTCGTCCCATGGTGAGTTAACGGATAAGTTAGGAAAGTGCGAATGAAGCCAGAGAGCAAAGTCGAGTGAGAGCCGCACCGAACCCTTGGAGAATGGAGCAGACCGTCGTCGAGCAACCCGTGTGGCCACCACATGGGCGGCAAATCAAACCGTCCAGATTTGGAACACCACGTCACGTGACACAGCGCAAGCCTGTCTTGTAACCGGTCGAGATTTCAGACGTTGCCGTCTACGGTTGTTGACAACACCTCTCACCGCTGCCCTCCTCGATCATGACCCGGTAGCATACCTCCGCGCGCGCAGAATGTCGTTTCTGAGTCGATCGGATGATTCCGACTCGTCCGAATCGTCAGGTTTCGGCAGTCATGGCCGGCAGCGACGGACGTCCACCTTGGACTCACACGACAACCGACGCGAAAACACACCCGTTTCGCCTCCGCTCAAGAAGCTCCGGCGATCCGACTACAATGCCTTTGCATCGCTCGTGAACGGCCTCAAACAGACCCGTCCGACCAAGCCGCTCAATGAGCGTCTGCTGGTTCGCAGCGTCACGCCGTCGCGCCCCCAACCCGATGTCACAGCAACCGGTCGGGGCGTCACTCCAATAGTCGAGCTACCGCCCACATCCCGTCCCGCCAGACCCGGCACTCGCTTGAAGTTCGATGCACAGGCCAAAGTTGACCAGCTCCTGGACGACCGGTGGCCTCTTTACTCCCAGCAACTCGACCCGCGCGCTGACTTTGCTGAGTGTATCGGCACCGTTGCGTCTAAATTAGTGCGAGTCCGCCGAATGGTTAATCCGTATATCCGGAACAAGGCTCATGTGATGGAAGAAACGTTGGATGAGGGAGACGACGTGTTTGCGCCGCTTCCTGAGGACTTGGTGGAAAGTACGAGGATGTATCTGGATAAGCTGCTAGCCGGCCTGGCGATCCTGCGTCCGTCGATGACCAGGCCGCAGAGGGAGAGACTGGCTCCTACCGGCTGGCGAGCGGTCCTCGAGACCGCTGGGCTGGTCAAGCATGGCTCTAGGTGGGAACTTTCATCGGGCGATCATCTGGGTCGAAAACTGACTGTAGTATTGCTCGAAGCGCGAATGAGCGTGTTTTGAGACTGCTCGGGGCGGAGGCAACCAGCGCGACGGCTACATCTGAGCGCGACAGCATCCTGCGTGGGTTCCATCGGCGGGTTCATGAACTTGTGCTCATGGCAGAGGTACAGCAGCGCCTGGATCTCGTTACCTCACAGCGGACAAAGCGAAAACGGCGAGACGTGGATGACGACGCAATCCTAGCCGCGGTGCTCAAACCCAAGAGACCCACCAAGAGTCAGTGGATCATTCACTCACGCTATGCGGCGTGGCCGTTCTGACGACCCAGCGCAGATCCAGGCCAAGGAAGCCCAGGAACGAGTCGACGCCCAACGGGAGAAGAAGACCGCGAAACTCGTTCAAGCCGCGAAGAAACGCGCAATCAAACATGCCAAAGCGCTCAGGAAGGACGAGGCGTATCAACAGCACATCTCCGCCGAGAAGGAGCAGATTGAGATCAAGAAGCGGTTGGCAAGGGCGGAGAATAAGCGGAAGAGGGAAGAGGACAAGGCGCAGAAGGAGGAGAGGAAGAGGTTGCGGGCGGAGCGGAGGGAGGGAAAGAGAAAGAGAGCGGAAGCAAGGGCCGAAAGCGTTCATTCGAAGGAGGTGGCGAGATCTCGAAATGCTCATGAGGAGGGGAACGCACCGGGAAGAGGCCAATCAGCGGTCGAGGACATCGACCGACTGCCAGCTCGGCTCGAGAACAAGCGCCCCAGTTAGACCCACCACGCCGCAGCACTCAATCACCCGAAACAACGACAATGATGTCAACGAGGGCGACTGGCCAGCGGAACAATCAAGCGGCCACGGTGCCCCTTACGAGAAAGGCGAAACGAGCGGTCCTACCACCAGCACCCGGTTCCGATCCAGGTACGCAATCAAATAACGGTGTTGGCGACGAGAACAGCCCAAGTGCGGAGACGGCACCTGCTTTGACAAGTGGTGCACAGCCGACAAGGCGAGGGAAACGGAAGCGATAGAAGCGCCGGATAGAGAACACGAGGACTGTCACGGAAGTTGACGCCATGACGAAGGTAGGAGTTATCTTCAGTACGACAACATGATGCGACGCCCGAGGAAACGCCGGATGACGTTGAGCCCGTAACGAATCCTACAATTGTATATGCATCATTGTCATCGTGTCGTGGCATGGTATGCCATGCTGTCATCATGGTTCGTGCAAGCCCGTTCAGGCAGCTGTGTTCCGGGGCAGTCGTTCAAGACGACTGTCCTTCTCTAGTTTCTCAGCTTGGCGCCGATCCACCTTCGTCTTTTGCTGATCGGTGGTCCTCCCTCTCAACATCCCACCCCCTACGACGACACCCTGCACTCAATCTCCCCCAGTTCGATACCCCTCCGCTCGAACTCCATCCTCTGTTCCCAGTGCTCGAACCCGTAAGAGAGTTTTGCACGTCTCGTAGCGCGCCTTTTTGATGCGCGAAGCACTCTCTCGCCGTCGACCGGCAGCTGATCGACCGGAATCGCCTTTCTCGCTTCATCGTCCAGGTCCAGGTCTATCAGCTCCGCCCGTGCCCTCTTGATCCTTTCCTCGGCCCGTCGGGCCTTCTCCCTCTCCATCTGAACCTTTGATCCGGCAATGCAAGTGCCCGCGTCGAGGTGGACGCGCTCGTACGGTCGATGGGGCCTTTTACGGGGCATCATGGTGGTATCGGTGCGATGTCCCGACCTGCTACCCGGGGGCGCGAAGTCCACTTCGAACGGGCTGGCCTCATCGCCCAGATCCGACGGAGGGTCAAATTGGCGCATCCCTTCCCACACATCGATCACCTTCATTCCGCCGCGGCCTGGAACCCGCACCGAGACGTCCAAGTAGCCCAGGTCGCCGTTGCGAGTATGGATCGCCGGAAACGGGAAGAACGACGAGGAGAGCGCTTGAGGCGGATGAAACCCTGACGGGAAGTCGAGCGCTTGTGCCGCGATGTAATAATGATCCCGATTCGTAGGGAGAATGAGCTCCCGCACCTCCTCGAGCGTGGGGAGTTGCACCGGATGATCGCGCCGACTGTAGAATCTTGTACGGCGGTATGGTTTCACCGGCGTGCCCCGGTATGGTTGTGCTTCGCACAGGAACGGATGTATCGTCGCTGTCTCGGGCAGTGGGGTCAAAGGCGGTAAGTCGACACGAAGGTCGTCTTGCCGTGGGTCGGGATGTGCGCAGAGCGACGACTCGACCGACCAAGGCCGGGAATGACCGTACCCGACGAAGTGTGCTGGGTCGTGGTACTCTTCCTTGGTGATATTCGGGCGGGGGCACACTGAGCCTCAGCGAATGTCACCACGCAGAAGCACCAGTCTCGGCCGGGCCCTCGACCCGGCGTTCTAGTTGAGCCAACTTACGTCGGAAAGGGCACCAGGTCTCTTTAACTTCGCGCAGATGGACACTCTCGACATGCTTGATTAGGTCGAACACCCCGAACGGGAAGACTCTGTTACATCCTTGCCATCCGCAGTGGAGTTCAACGAAGATGTCTCCGGGCTGCACGTCAGGATCATAGCTTACGAGTGATTGCCCCAAGCGCCGCGCACGCTCGAGGTCCATCAGCTTACTTGACTGCGCCGCCGTGACGCTTCGACCTCGCGCTCATAATGTCGTTTGAGGTGCTGCCATGAGCTCACAAACTCTACGGCGTACACTGCGATAGCTGTACCTTTTGGTATAACGAGTGACTCGCCAACACGGCATCGCACGGTTCGGAAGACCCGTCGTCTTTCCACGCGCAGTGAATTTCGCGCAACCGGCCCCGCGCCGCCGACTTGACCTGCGCGAGTGTCAAACCATCTTGACCTCTTGTTGATACTATGCCAGAAGTGCTGGCGGGCACAATATCATCATGATGAGAAGGTGAGGCATTGTCTCCTGAGCCATTGGTGGTAGGATCAGCCGAGACCGGCGTGAGCGACGGTGAAGGGGTGAGCGTCGAGCCCGGAATATTGATTTTGTTACCGTGCGTGTTCGTCTCGCCGCTCAGCGAGGGCGAAGCCGGCGGGGTCGTCGGCGAGGGGGGGATGAGGTCGGCGAGAGATGTTCTGGCAATGTGCACGGCAGGTGCTGCTCTGTCCGCAGACATGAGCAGATACCGACACGGAAGAAGAGGAAGCGTTGAGGGAACAAGGCGGAGAGGTGGCTGCGACACAGTTGAAGGGCTGCAAGGCGTGCCGCCGAGACCACGACGTGGGGCGGCGCTGCGCTTGAGAGGGATGAAATAAGAGGAAGGAGGTTGGATTGGATGGTGAAGCGTAGTTTGGACATCCGGCGACCTTTGTGTCCCCGGTCCTACTTTTATAGTCAAACCCGTCTATGCGCCGGACTTGCCTAAAGCGGAAGGAGGGCGCAGGCTGTCTCAGGGCAGATGTGTGCCTGATTGCTGCATCCTTTGCTCTGTAATAATGACCAGTGTGACAATCACGTGACTGAACGAAGAGAGCCCTTCACTCGCAGTCAAGAGGTCTTGACGCCATGCAAAGGCAAACATCAGGTCAGAATGAGCACAGGCGTCCGCCGATCGCTCAGAACACAGGTGCATCCTTGAGAAATAGTCGGGCCTCCTCGCCGCTCACCCAAAGCGCAATACTATTCGCCACGCTGACCACTCCAGCTTTCGTCATCTGCGGGTTGACCGCCAAGTAGAGCTCAAACGGTTTGGTGACCTGCGCGACGTGAGCACATTCAACCAGTCTGTTCCTGAGTGCGCTCACCCAAGCGAGGACAGCTTCGTGTTCCGTCTTGATGTAGACTAGGCGCAAGGGGGCAGATTGCCCCGATCTTGCGTGCACGGTTTCGTGCAATTGTTGATACAGCGTTATCAGCCTGTCTTGTAAGCGCGTGAGATCCGGTGCTCTGAGAGACGATGCCTGCCTTTTGCGGTCGGTACTGCCTTCGGTATACGGCTCCTCCCATTCCGGCTGAGTGATCTGGATATGCGTTCTCGAGCGGTACATGAAATGCCTCAAACCAGGGCAGCCCAGCGCAGCTAAAAGTCAGATTTCTGACCTCTCTCCCTCGACGTCCACTCACAGACAGCATATGGGTGCTGAGGCACCGACTGAGCGATCTTGGACAATGTATTGTCCCGTTCGAGTTTCTGCACGTTAGGTACACCGGCCCTTCTGGACCGCAAAACGTACCTCGTGTACAATTGCCTTCCATCCTCTCAGGTCCTCGAACGCTTCCCTATCTGCGCTCACGAACACAAGCCCGACGTCTTCCATGACGTAGCTAACGTAGGCGTGGACAAAACCGGCCGGGTTGAACTTTGGGAAACACATCGGCAGCCAGCTCTCGGATGTGCGTAGGTCCGAGCTCGTCTCGAGGGTGTTGAGCAGTAGATGCAGGTCTGCTCGTCAGTTCCAAAGCCAAGTCATCGTGGATGCAGTGATCGCCTACCTGACGGGTGTATCGAGTGCTTCCTGGGTCGAAGGAGCGTCACGATGCGTCCGCCAGCAATGAGCAGCACATAAAGCAGATCCTACTCTCAGTTTAGCTCCGTCACGGAGGTCGAGACGTACTTTGAACTTCGCCGGTGGCATGAGCGCCGCTGCAGCTGTATCCCGCAAAGCCGGAGCCATCCGCAAAGGCGTGAGCGTAGCAGTCACATAGCTGAAATCGGTCTGACAGCGGGCTATGAGCGAATGCAAGAAGTTCTCCGTTCCTGGTCTCAGCCGTTATTCCCTCGACTTGTCCGCTTGCAGAACCCACCCTCGAGCAACCTGGATAGGTCGAAATTGCTTCTCCGCTGGAAGACCCTGGATAGTTGCGTGGATGATACCACGCTGAGGATTTGCAGGTATATGTAATCCAAATGCGATCGGAGCTGGAGTCAGCTGTGTCGATGGGACGAATGCGAACTCACGACGTGCTCAGGTTCGCCCCAGTCGCTTACGCAGAAGAGGTACAACGGGCTCTTCAGCAGGAACGCTATTCGGTTCCGACCCCGCACAATGCACCCGTCGGTCAGCAGGCGCTCAAGCGTAAACATGCAGAACCTACCGTAATCGATCATCGTCCTCAGCGAAGATACTGATCAGAGCTTGGGCGACGCCCATGAGATTCGTCAAGTTGTCCTCGGATGACTCCTGCCCGCTGCGCGTGAGCTTATACTACGCGAATCACGAGACCCGCTTCAGTTGCCTTGAGATTGTGCGACGTACGAGGTGAACACTGGCTTGCCGGCGTGTGTGAGTACGAAATACCGCCTTGGACTGTATCCACTGCCTTCGCATCAGCCTTTCCCGCCTCGGCAGATGCTATCCATCCCCCTTGCGTGACTTCAAGGATCAGTCCGTCTTCCGCCTCTACTCACCGTCTGGCGACTTGACGTGCGTCAAAGCCTCATCCCCCTCCAAAGTCACGCTGGCCCCCGCGAGCGGCATGCCTCGCACGCCCCCGTCCTCGCTCTGCCTGACTAACCGCCTTAGACCCCTCGCTGCGTCTCCCTGGCTCTCAAGCGCCATCTCCCCATTCACATCCACCTCCTCCACGCCTTCCACAGCCCTCTCCTTGCCCTTACGCGTAGATCCCACTCCCAAAGCCGGGGTAGACGGCCTGCTAGCCTGCTTGGAGGGAGAGCTTGGCGCGACAGAAGTTTCAGCGAGGCTGGTCCGGCTAGAGGATGACGATATCGATAGTGTGACCGCAGGTCCGAGCGGAGCGGACGATGATCGAGCTCGTATGGTCTGCGATAAGAGGGGTCGACCGGCATCGGTGTTGTGCGCTTGGGCTTCGACGGAAACGATGGATAAGTGGGAGGTTGTACGATGCGGCGAAGCTGGAAGCGGCATCTGCAGCCGCTTCTGCAGAGGCGACTGATTCGGCCCGGCCGTATTGGGGCTCATAGTAAAGCCGTGAACATGAGCGGGTCAAGGTGCAAAAGCGATCGATCGACACAGTAAGGTTGTAAGAGGTCTAAGGGCGACGCGCCAAAGTGGAGGAAGCTCGGCTCGGTCGGCTCGGACCGGAAGGAGACTCGAGGTGTTCAATGGGAAGAGAGCTGATCTCAACATCTCGGCAACGACACAGGCGACGTGCAGAGATGCATGATGATACGAACAGATGATCTACGCCTACGCCTCCTGTCCAGCGACCAATCTCTCGCCCTTGAGCACAGCTACATGTCAGGACGTCTCGCCAATTAGGACGGATAGGCTTACCTCCCGGCAGCGCCTCGAAGCCAGTTCCAAACTCGCAGTCCTTGATTGCTGCCTTCTCGCCTATCCTGACATTGGAGCACAAGATGGCGTTCTCGATTCGAGCGCTTGCGTCAGCACTGGTCCCCTCCACAGGTCAATCCTCTCACTTCTCTTCTACGGTCACAAAGTCCCACAAGACGCATCCCGTCAACTTGGCCCCTCTGCCGATGTTGCAATGCCGCCCCACCACACACTTCTTGATGCTCGCCCTGTCGCCCACTTTCGTCCCCTCGCCAAGCAAACTATCGGGCGAAATCTGTGCCGAGCTCGAAACAGGCGGTCCGGGAATCGAGCCATCTTCGCCTCGGGGAAGTGTGGGCGTAGCTGGCGAAGCTTGGACGGTGATATTCGGCGGCATTGATCGTAAGAACCGCCTGTTGAGCTCCCAGTACCCAGCCAGCGAGTTTGCCCGGATGAGGTAGGCCGGTTCCGGAGGACTCGCTTTCGACTTGTCCTTGCCCTTGCCCTGTGGCTGGGTGGCAGCTGCTGGCACGGGCTCGGGTGCAACGATGACCGCCTGGCACTTCCAGTTGGCGTGTCTGCGGCGGGACGAGCCCTTTCGAGTTTGGCGACCGCCGAGACCGGCCGCGGTCACGTTTGCGGCGGTCAGAGTACCGAAGGCCTTGCTGGATTCGGCATGAACGGCTGGGGTGGCAGGAGTAGTGGGCGGGAACGATCCTTGGCGATCCGAGGATGGTGAAGAAGCGCCGTCGTCCGCTGTCAGGGCTTTGGTGACGGCTGAAGGCGGGGCAGAGGTGGACCGAGCAAGGGCGGCAGCGAAAATGTCACGCTTTGAGGGGCTCAGAACTGGTGATCAGCTACAGTCAAGACATATTCGATAGCTTACCCGACGCCCAGCGCTCGGAGAGCTCGCCCTGCCATGCACCCTTGATCAACCAAGGTACAACCTGCTCCTTGATACTGGCCAGATCTCTTGGCCGTCGCGTCGCAAGCAGGTCCAGAACTGTCCTGCGCATCACATAGATATGCGCATCGAGCAGCCGCGTACTGAATGACAGACTAGGGTGACTGTCTTTTAGCTGTGACAGACGCCCGAATGGAGGTGATAGCTTACGCGCACATCAGCTCCATCCGCGTCGCCAACTCCTCCTCCATACCCTCCAGTGGCTCAGCCAGCAAAAGCTCGTCCGTGTGCTTGTCGTATCCCACCAAGAAGCTCTCTTCGTCTGCGGTCAGTTCCGCTCCGATGCTGAGCGTTTGCTTTACCCTCTTTGACCGCCTCGACGGGCTCGTAGAACAATGATGTGAGCACGCTGTCCGGCGCAGCTCGGTGCTTGTCGAGTATGCTCGCAAGCTTGAGACCCGGCGGCGGCGAGACATCGCACGGAAGCAGTACAAAGTCGGACTGCGATGTAAGCGCGACTTTCAGACGATATTTTGGTCAGACGGCACCACCCACTTTGATCGAACCTCTAAACCGTCTCAACAGACGAGCAGTGCCCTCTCTTGCCCCGGCCGCTTTGGCCTCGGCGGCGCTCTCACTCGCCAGCTCGTCCTCATCCTTCTCTCCGTCGGTGTGTCGTTTCAAGTCTATGCGGAGCTTTGGATGTGAGCTCGACGAATAATTCTCGGCGAGGTGATTCGAGATGGCCGAGTAGAACGCCGGTGGGACGATCATGAGGATGTCTGTCGTTGGCTATGCACACATATCCATCGAACCGGACGCGATGCTCACCGGTGAGACCCGCCTCGATCACCCAGTCCAGCACCAGGTTGACGATGGGGACATTGCCCACGGGCATCAGGGCCTTGGATGCGACATTCGTGCCCTCGTTGAACGGGTACAAGCTGGCCGTTAGCAGTTTTCGGGCAGGACGGGCAGGAAACGTACCTTTCACCGTAACCGACGAGAATGACAGCGATGAAGTCTTGGGTGTCCACCACCCGGCGTTGCGGTATGCTCGATGGGTTGAAGAGGCTCTGCGTCGCCATGATGCGCGTTGGTGAAGGGTATAGGATGCCGAGTCGACTTGTTCTGCCTGGTCCAAGACTTTGATTGATTTGCGGGACCCCGACAGATGTTGGGCGAATTTGATCCCGCTAATCGGACCATCAAACGCGTCACCACGATTCTCCCGGTGTCATCCTGCTCTCGACTAGAGAGAGCACTGCTGCTATACCGGGATCGTCTTTCACAATAACAAGTAGATTTGCTCAACTGACACCCCTCAGCCATGGAGTGAGTCGTACCGGTTCCCATGCTTTCCACAAAGACTCATCTGAACAGCGCACTATACGCCCAGATACTCCCGTACCTGCCTCCGACCTTACAGGACCTCCTCCTGAACCCGCCATCCCTTTCCAATCCGCGCTCACTGTGGCCGATCGCTCGGGCTCTGATCCCTTACACGCAGTACATCATCGTCCTCGTCGCCTTCTACATCGTCTGGACGACCATGCGCGGGATCGCAGGCTATTTCACCCGCTTCATGCGCTTCTCGCTCAAACTCGGGCCGATCCTCGCGCTGGTTGGGTGGCTCATGGCGAACAGCGGTCAAGGCGGGATGGACGAGCTCTTCCAAGCGATCAAGGAGTACACGGGGCTGGCGCAGCCCCAGCCGCCGGGGCGGCCGCCCAGTCCGGGCATCGCGAACCTGTTCGGGCAGGCGGGTGCGAAGAACGGACGGCGGAGTGACCCGGTCAGCGGACGGACTCGGGCGAAGTCAACAAAGGCCAAGGGCAAGACGGCGAACAGTGGCTCGGGTCTTGGGGATGCGGGCGATATACTGGCGTCGATGCTCAACAGCGCCACCGGCACCGCGGGAACAACTGGAAAGGGGGACGAATGGCAGGATTACGTCAAGGACTTCGTGAAGAACTCGTTGGTGAAAGCATCGGGGCTGGAATGGCTCTTGGGCACGAATGACCAGGAGGGCAGAGGTGCAGGCCGGACACGATGAGTATGGGCGGAAGCGTGTGAATGTCTTAGTATCCGATCAATGTCGGTTTCGTCAGAGGAGGAAAATAGCGATGTATGCTCCTGCAGCTCCACGATCTCGACACATCTTATCTTTTGGTCCATGCCATCTCTACTGTTTGCATGGGCTTCTTCCCCACTTGTCGTCTTTGCCTCGAGACATTGCCTTGGGGGGAACCACCTAGAGCTCGAGCTTGGTGCCTGGAATGTGGATTGGGCCGGTGTCCGCGTCGACAAGCTGCAGCGAGTAGTATGAGCCCATGAAGACGGAGACGACCTGGCCTTTAGCGAATTCCAGCACAAGTCAAACATGTAGAGCTCCCGGCGAAGGTCGCCCCGCAAAGGAACGCAGGAACATACCAAGACTGTCGTCAGCCATGGGGGTTAACCACACCACGTCGGGCTCACTCAAACCAACAGGCATAAAGCTCCATTTGCGCATGAATCGGATACCCATGATTAGCGTCAAGGTCCAGGCGACGGCTACCATCAGCAGACACCTTTGCTTCCCCTATCCCTTCACCCGATCCTCCCGCAAGATCACTCCCTAGCAGGAGGCAAGGGCGCAAGATCGGTTGGGGAGGTGGAATACGTACCAAGGGAGAGGTAGACATCGTGCTTGTCCATCGATACCTTCTTAGCCCCCACCGAGGCGAGATAACCCCCTCCCAGTCCCATCCTGCAAGTGAGTCTAACTCCCCCAAGCGCCCGCTTTGGCGCCGAGACTCACACCAGCGACATGATAGACCCCTTCCTGACGGCGCCCACCAGCCCACCAACAGCGAGGAACACGGCATAAGCGAAGCCTGAGCGTCAATCCACGACCCCCATGTGGGCCAGTGCCGTCTCACCGAGGTAGTCTTGGGATGCGGTATCGACGGGAGCCATTATGTATCAAGTATGTCGTGAACGTTGGAGCCAGTTTGGCGAATGTCAGGTGCTAGGTAGACTTGTCCACAGAACGTCTGCTTCGGGTAACCGAGTCCGGTCTCGTCGCCGGTTTGGCGCCGGTCGGCCGTATTCTGGCAGCCGGAGCAAAAGCGCTCATCATGGTTTACATTCTAGGTGGGATGCGTTATCTGGACAGGTAATGGAATACAGCAACACGAGCAGGGTCACACGATGCATGGTTCACAATGGATGGTTCACAAGGGCACAGAAGCAGGGCGACGCAAATCTGACAGTCAGCAACGAGGTCGGATCAAGATCTCGCTGAGAAGAGACAGAATCCGAAACCGATGACAATCACCATGACCCTTCCCCCGCCTCATTTTTGTACACAGAGACGTTCTGGCCGAAACCAGAGGGAAGGGGGTATGTCCGCCCATCGAAAGATTTTCTTCATGGAAAGGGAAGGAATGCGCGGACTGAAGAACTCACGAGAGGCGCAGATCTTCCAACCACGTCGACGTTACGCGAGGCTCCTACGAGTCAGCTATGATGCCAAATTGGTGACGACAACGAAATAACAGGTGTGCAAAAGGTAGCGCTCAGTCAAGGCTGAAAATGTCTCGCTAACCACGACTCAATGATCGCCGGCGAATGAGGTAAAGTATGGTAAGAGGTTTATCTTCACAGCGCGAAGAGGGAGGTGAGGGAGGGAGAACAAGCACGCGAAACGGCAGACTTACACCTTGATTGATCAGCCGCGACGAACCATGCTTCACGGTGAACCGCTGAGATCAGCACAAGTACAGAAAGAACAGGTGGAGAACCGGTCGAATCAGGTCATGTGTATGTAAAGTCCTCTAGCGACCCGGTCCTACCCGGCGCGTCCGCCCCGATGCACGGCAAAACCTGGCTAGAGGTTCGGCCGCGCAACGGAAACGAGTTAGGAGTTGGATTGTAATGGTCATCCGCAAGACCGGTGTGGAGGAAGGGGTGGAGAAACTCACCATGATAGGTCACGAAGCACTGCGCCGAAGAGGGGGATGTGCGGGAAGGATGGAAAGGAGCAGATAAAGTTGTGGAAGACCCTCAGCGGTCGTGTTGTCGCCCCCTGCTTCGGAATGATAAACAGCCAGGATTGTCAGATCCGGCCTGGCATCCCGGGCTGGCGCTGAAGAAATTCAAGCATCATGGGGTCCGGGGAGGGGAGTGGGACAAGGAGTGGGTCGGAGGAGCAGAAAGGTGCGTGGTGAAGTGAGACGGTAGGTGAGAAAGTGACGCGCAACGGCATCGCGGAGTCAGGCGTGGTAGGTGTCATGGGAGGAATGCCCAGGTAGGAGTGGGGGTGATTGATGGTGGACAATCCTATCCCGTCACCTGCTCAGCCTTCCCCGGCACGAGCCAGTCCAGCCAAGGAGGGAGAGGGGAAAAGATCTCGATCCACAAGCCACAGAGTAAGCCCCATCGAGTTACCCTCAAGCGTCTCAAAGTCGAGACGCCTATCGGGCAATCGCATGACTATCTCCATGAGCGCGCGTGTCCGTCTCCGCATCCATATCCGTACCGTCCTCGCCATGTTGTCCCGCGTCAATCAGAACCCATCACTCGACCGGCGTTTCCTCGACCGAGCTTGAACCCGCAGGCTCGTATCTTCGCCTGTTGCGGAGCCCGGGCGGGTCTGGCGCGGTTGAGCCGAGGAGAGGGATACCGCGATTTGGGGACGAGGGGGCATGGGATGGATCCGTAAAGCGGTCGGCAGGGAGCGGTCTATACACAAGGTACCGACACAGGGCAACCCCGTTGCTCCGACCATATCCCACCGCCTCGACCGCTGTCACTCGACGCGGCCACGCTCATGAGCCTACATCCCGGATACCGCCGGGGTACGCCGTATGCTTAGGTACGGCCCCTCTCGGACGCCCCGACGCGGGATGCAGGTAGAGGGGCGCGGCGTAAGAAGAGGACCAGGCAGGCCGATTGCGAGGTGGGCGCTTTGAGAGTGGAGTGGAGGATGACGAGGCGGAGGCTCCGGGGACTTTACCCCACAGCGAGAGTGCGAGTGAGCGGCTCGTGAGAGCCGTCGACTGCGTGTGTGAGCTGCGATGGCGATTCTTGTGATGCTTGTTGGATGAGAAAAGACGAGACGGCACGCGCAGATTCAAGAATTTTGGTCCAGTGGACGACGGGGAGCGAGTGCCACATCCCAACCGGAGTTTGCGGCGATAGCCTGAAACGCGCTTCTGGGCCGTGGCATCGTGGCAGGACCCGGGAAACAGGGACGAGGATGCATATGCCAGGTAGAGGCGGTTTGGCAAGGGATGTAGTTGTATCAAACAGTCAGGGGATCACCAGGTGCAGCAATGTGGAGCATAGTCGCGTACTGCGGGACAGCAGGAGTTGGTACGGGTGAAACGAGAGAGTGTGGAAGGTTGAGCTCGACCGTCGAACGGATTGGACTCGCACCAACCTCCGCATCTTTGGCCAGGGCGTCCCTGGCTCTGATCCTCTCCAGCTTCTTCACGACTCTCACCTGTTGCACCTCCCACAGCTCCTTGATCCACCCCCGGGCGAGCCGAGCCGCTTTGCGTGGGTCTTTCTTGTGCTTGAGCAGGTATCCCTGCAAGGCCGCCATCGAGACGGCGAAGTCCGAGCCATTAGCAAGCATGTCAGCCGCGAACACGGTATCTGCGAACTGCAATGCGAGGGTGTTAATTTCTGCCGCAGCCTTTTCCGGGGCAATCTGAAGCTCAGAACCGGGATAAAAGTGCCGGAAGAGCGAAACGGCTTGGCCGTGAGTCGCGTCATGGAAGGGGATCGTGACGTCGAAGCGACCCGGACGGGCGAGCGCCTCGTCCAAGCGGTCGAAGTGGTTGCTGCTGTGAGCTACGCAGACCCGAGTACACCCTGATTTGGACGTACGTCGAGGCAAAAAGCACACAGTCCTCCTGGCTTGATACACCGTCGATAGCATTGAGCAGCCCGGACAACGTGACGGTCGACTTGGCATGCCCGTATCTGCCTGAATCGCCCTCAGCCTGCAAACTAATGTTGTCGTTGTCGTCATCCTCGTCGTCGTTGTCTTCTTTACCCTTTCCAGCTCTCGACCTCGCAGGCATGACGCAGTCGCTGTCGTCAACCGATTCAATCAAGACCCGACGCAGAACGCACATGTCTTCAATCAGGATCATGTTGCCCGGCGGACAGAGTCGGAAAGCACGGTCAAGCTTGCCGTCGTCCATCCTGCAGTGAGCGATGCGGGAGTGGCGATGCTGAGCCACCCTCGAGCGGCAGGGTTGATGACGTAGATGTCGAGCTTGAGCTCGCTGGCGGTCGCGGTGGCTGTGACTCAGCCCTATCTGTAGCGTGAGCTGCATGACGCACCGAGAGTGGTCTTGCCAGCGCCCGGTCGTCCGTGGAGCAGGTACCTGTAAGTCACGTTCCACAACGACTACCTATCGCGTCCGCTCTCGACTCACCCTCGGCCATGCGGGATGCCTCGCTCGGCGTACCACTCCTTCTCTTCGTCTGTCAGAAAGCTTTTCACATCGGCGAGTAAGTCTTCCTTGAGGGTCCCGGGGAGAATAACTGAAGCCCAGATGCGGACCGGACGAGAGATGGGATCGTACCAGGCGCCGTTGGATGGCCTCGCGTAAGCTGCCTCCAACAGCCAGATGCTTCGTGGGGCTTACGAAGGGTGGAAGATGAGAATCTCCGCATCTGACTTCTTGAAGAACACCTCATGCGAGGCAATCAGGAGCTCCTTGATGCTGTTCCTCTGAAACGCGAGGCCTCTGGTGTGACAAGTTGCGACGTCGATGCAGGAGCAGTTACTCACGTGATGCGGAGATGATCTTTGTCTTCGTTCGAGCTGGACTTTGCAAAGTGTTTCTCGCTTCGCTCTACCCAGAGCCAGTTGCCCTTGTGCTTGACGAAGAGACTTCGTTCTGCGATGAGCTGACAACCGTGTGTGCAGTTAATGCCAGGGATCCTGCGCCAGTTGAGCGGGGAAGTGTTCCCCGACTCGGTCCAAGTTGGGCTCGCCTTCTCGCTGGTCCACCGAGAGTCCGTATTGCTACCCAAAACCTCGCTCGAACACACGAATCAAACCCAACCCTCGCTACTCACCGTTGATAGGAAGGATCTGCCCAATGACACCGTTGATGGTAAAACTCGCTTCCGACTTTGACAGGGCCAATTCCTCTTTCTTCGACTTGACCCTGGTGGTCCTGCTTAGGTCATCCCTCTGAGACTGACGGCAATCAGCGGTAGTGAGGCGGAATGACTTGAGTCTTTTCTGGGCAGCTTCATCTTGCGCCAGGTACGCCATGACCCAGCTGAAAGCCGGGTCGGTCGCGGCAATGTGAGCCGAGGGGAAGATGCCTGCTGATCAACGGTTCTCAAGGCGAGAGGATTTACTTTCCACGACTGAAGTCTTGAGATGCGTGAAAAATGCACGCATACCGGCCGCGCATAGCCCGATGAGGGCTAGGCGCACAGCCATGCTGAGGATCTCCGTGGCCTGTAGCTTGGAAGTCAGCGCGCCGAGAAAGCTGGGCGCCAGACCAATGCCGGGGAGATGATCCCCTGCAAGGGATAGGAGTGAGGTCATGGTGCGTTGGTGAGTTTGTTCGGAGGGTGAGTTGCGACTAAGTAAGGGAGGGGTATGGTTGAACAGACGGCGGCACCACTTGTTGCGAGGCTTTTTGTAGCTGCCGGTCGAGGATCGTGAAAGGCCATCGAGGCCTGCGGAAATCGGCTGAACTGCATCCTTTCACCAGCTCCCAGAGACATATAGGCCAACGAATGACCCGCCGCAACGCGTATGAAAGGTCATGACCTCACCGGCGATGGACCGCCCTTTCATAGCGATGTATCACAGGCGGATGTCCAAGTTTTCAAGTGTTTTGACTCCGTCAGTCGGCATGGAAGGGTGGAGCCAAAGGCGTTTCAGAGTTCATCCTCAGTTGTTACCACGAAAAGTGAGTCACCGTCCATAAGCTGAGATGGCGGGTGCCGGGATGCCGAGATCCGGAGAGCTCGACGAGGGTCTGACATTTGGTCGCTTGATCACAAACGCGTCGATGCCGCCCACAGAGGACGCCACACGAAGATCACGGCGCCACTCACAATTCTTCCAGACACCTGCTGGGAGATTGTCTCAGATTGCTTAGTGTGTCGGGGCGCCGCCTCGGTTCGCTGACCAGTGGATGTCAGCGAATCACACCGAGAGTCATCAGGTTCGGTGCGGGCACTGATGTCAGTGAGACTCTGTGAGCACTTGTTGTGGAGCCTCGTCGCATCAGCTCCGGAAGGACCGTGGTACCGGAAAGCTCGATTGAGGACGTTGAACAGGCCGGCAGCGACGTGGGCGGGGGGCGAGGCACCCAGTGGGGATGTCACCTTCTCAGCCCTCGTGCTAGGTCGTCCCTGAGAGCAATCTCAGCCCGTCCCTGAGCGAGCGAAATGGCGTTGTGCTTCTGATGCCTGCCTTTTCGTGATCAGCATTCCGGCCAGTGTCTTTTTTTTTCTCGCCGCCGCGCCAGCGATACCGATCTTTGCGTTGTTCCTCAAAGCCCGACGACCCTCATGACAAATACGAGTACGCACTCCGCCAGCCAGCCAGCGATACTTTGCCCACCGCAGCCGACGCAGCAGCAGCCCAACAACAAGCACATCCCTGCGCTGGGGCTGACACTCATTGGCGGCGACCCTCGCCTCACCGTAACCGACGTCGTCAGCCGTCTCTCGTCAGATTGCACGTATCCGGCACAAAACACACCCCGCGCTGCCGGCACCGAACGACCGTTGCGTTACTATTCACCCTTCGCCGGCCTTGATCCCTTACTTTGCATCTCATTGCAACGACAAAGGTCTCACCGTGACAATTTTGGCCCCGCCGGTTTGTCGTCCCTCTCTCTGATCGGTCGGTCACGATGCCAGCTGCGCGACGGGCGGCGGCCGAGGAGGGCGGCGTGATCGTCGCATCCCCACTTCGGTTTGCCGAGGATCACACCGGCCCGAAGCAAGTTCTCGAGGCGGTTGTTGATGCTTTACGCCCAGCTACACCTCCACCTGTCGCGCCGACCACCACCTCATCATCACAGAAACGGCCGGCGTCGGAACGGTCCGCATTGGTGTTTCAACCAGCTGTGCCAGCTTCGACTTCCTCTACACCCGACCTACCGCCCACGGCAACAACAGAAAATAGACATCCGGAACAACTGCCCCCACCGGTACAGAACGCCCTATCATACCAATTCCCTCTTTTCCCCGGCGTCGAGGGCGCTTCGTCAGGCTCCCATACGTCGTTGAAATCGGCCCCCTTTCAAACACTTAGGCGAGGATCGCTCGCACCGCCGTCGCCTGCCCGGTCCGAGACGCGCCGGGGATCTGACCCGAGCAGCATGGAGCTGTCGCGTCTGACGTCGCCGGGCGCGGGACCGTCGACAAGCCGCGAGACGGTGGAGATGACGTCGGTGTCATTGCGCGCAGGGGTGGTCAAGCAGAGGACGCGTCTCGGCGAGCAGGGCACGAAGGCGCGATCAGATGATCGGACCAAGGAGGATCTGGCCATGGCGAAATGGAGAGTGAGTCGCATGCGGGCACGGTGTGCGTGTGGTGATTGCTGGGACCCGCGCTGATGGCGCAGAAATGGATCATCGAGCAACCTGAGCCTAGCCCGTCGGAGACATCGCCGACCAAGTCGCGCAAGAGCAGTCCAGCAGGTACGAACATACCGATGGTACCCCTCGCGCCGGCTCTCACACCCTCACGATCGCCCTCCAGCCCACTACGCAATAGCAGCTCGCGCACCGAGTCCGATGGCTCGGGACCACGGGTCGGGCGCACCGATCACGCCAGACTCGACCACCTCACGACCGAGACGATGCGGGCGTTGCAAGACGTCGAGCTCGCGGTGGACGAGACCGTCCTAGTCAAGACGGGACGAGCAACGTCCCAGCCCAGGCGGATGAGCACAAACCCGCGTGTATCCGACATCGACAATCCTTTCATCGATATCAGCTCGCGCCTGGCATCACGACGCGTCCGCCCACTGGTCATCGAGCTGATACACGCTTTGGGGCACTACATCGATGCGGTGTGGTGCTTGCGATACCCGGGCGAGCCGTGCCCGTGGGTACTGGGCTCGAACACACCGGAACGACGGAAATCGATCGTGCCGGATCAGCGAGCGGAAGGAGGGTGGAAATCGAGAATGATTTCGGCAGTGCAGGGCGGAAAGGCGGATGGGTTCGTGCCGGACCCGACTATGGCGGACCTCAAGTTTTGGGAGGATGAAGTCAAGTACAGCCTGCGCGATGTTGACGAGGTCGTGGGGATCTACAAGGGCGTAGCGTGGGCGTTTCACACGGCAATCATGACGGGACAGTATGGAGAGGTTCAGACGAGCAATGTCGTGGGCAGAGAGGGTGAAGGCGGGAACATCGCTCGCTTGCTGAACGATCTGGAGGAAGCCATGTGGTGCGTCCGCATCGACACAGGCCGTGTCATCGCTGACAACCAGGGGAGATGCTCCGCCTCGCCCAACCGACCTCGCATACGAGCTGTCGGAAGACTTTGACCCGTACGCTGTGCCCTCCGCGGACGATCTCGTGGCTGGCGGTGGCGGTCCGTCGCTTTCTGCGTTCTTTGCGGACGGAAATGGCACACGGACAATATCGCTCGCGCAAGCCCAGGACGATAATCACGTCGCCCCTCTGCCAGAGCTGCAGTCTCACGGAGCGGAACCCTCCGAGGTTTCGGCACTGCCCACCTCACCGACTGCATCGCGGCTGTCGTCGCCGGCACCCAAACCGGTCAACGACCCGCTGGGCTTGGAGGCGTACAAGGCAGAGGGCGGGGAGATGACGCTGGAAGAGATTGGGCGAAAACGGCACGAGGAGTGGCTGGCCAGTCGGGCTGAAGTGCCCTGGTAGGGATCTTTTGTACTTGATTTGTACGCATATACATACCATACACTGCACGTTGTAGTCTGCATGGCATTCTGGAGGACTTGACTCGGCCTGGCAAGCCACTGACGCGACCGGGGGTTGAGGAAATATTTCCCAGCTGAATTAAGTCGAATTTGTGTTTTTCGGGCGTGTAACCGAGTCGACGAATTTCACCTTAAGCGGGTCCTTATCTTGCAAACTCATCCACCAAACACTCACCCACATCGCACAACCTATCAGAGCTACCCACTGCTCTTCGCTACCCCCCCACACTCTCATACGCCTGCCTCGCCTCACCCCTCATAGGGTAAATGCTGTGGTTGGAACGAACATCTGACGAGTGAGTTCAACTGCACATCGGTTGTTGGTCGAATGGCTCGTCGCTGACAGCCAGTTACCTCTCGGACCTTGTTTTCACCCTTGCGCCAAATTAATCAAACCCTTGCACCACAACCCGTACACTTTCCTTTTCCCACCATGTTGAACAAGATTCTCCGATCCAACATCACCACCCCGGCGCTCAAGGCGGCCACGACGGCCACCCGTGGTCTCGCTACGCCCGTCTCCCACCCCTCCCTGCTCACCCACGTCCTC